>JARGYF010000242.1:0-67020 GCA_029203975.1 Mycena vitilis | reverse complement strand
ATCTGCGAGGCACCGCGATTTACGACAGACTCAAAGCGGCATGGGATGGGGGCTGCCAGTCCCGCCGCTTTACGTTAACCGCGAAGGAAGTGAAGGAGAGAGAAGGGCAGGACGAATGGGGCACGACGTTCGAGGACAGTAGTGCACGTTGAACGTGTGATTGCTTATTGGAGCAGGAGTTTGAAGTCCGCAGAGCGGAACTATAGCGCTACGGAGCGCGAAGCGTTGGGGCTAAAGAGGCGCTGGTGCGCTTCCAACCCTTCATCGAGGGGGAACAGGTCATCCTTGTCACGGATCACGCGGCGCTGCAGTGGGCGCGCGTGTACGAGAACGCGAATCGACGACTGGCGGCGTGGGGGCGGTATTGCAGCCTACCCCGGTCTCAAGATTGTCCATCGCCCGGGACGAATTCACTCCAATGTGGACCCGCTATCGCGTTTACCGCGTGCACCACCGCACGACTCGCCGATTCAGGACGACCTAAGCACGATAGTGCCGGATGCGGAACGACAAAGAAGCACAGAGATTGGAAGACCGTGGTACTTCGCGCCAGCCAAAAAGGCTGCGTTTGCCATATGGTGGCTGGAGGACGCCGTGGATCAGTTCGCCTACTCAGTCACTACTAGGTCACAAAGGGCGATGGAAGAAGAAGAGGCGAAGCTAGTCGGCTCCCCAGATCATTCTGAAGCTGGTGGGGAGGAGGAGACAGCGGAGGGCGCGACAATGTCGCTGCAGACTCGACGATCCAGCTCATTTAGTTACTATTTTACAAAGTAGATTGGGGGGACCCACAGGGCCTTTTGCAAAATGTACTGGCCATTTATATATTTTTCCGGGGGGTGCTGGCGGGCTCTGATGGGCTTTTCGGCAGGTCCGGCGGCCGTTTAAAAGAATCAAATTGATGGTATTCAGCCGGCCGTTGTCGTCCGATGTTCTCGGATCGTGCGGATGGAATGATTGGGGATCAAAACATACAAAACAACAATATATACGCTGCTGCCCCGCGCCGCTCAGCAAATACAAGATACGTGCTCTACGCCGCGCCGTTGCGCGCTCCGACGCATTGCACCGATGTCCATTGCGGCGCCACCAGGCGCTACCCCCCATCAATCTCCTCCTGATCCCTCCGCGGCTTCGGGTGCTGGCCCTTCCTTCTGCCTAGGATGCATCAGCTCATACGCGTCGAATATGAATCAAGATGCTGACTTACACGATCGCCTTCAAAACCCAGTTGACGTCCGCCAATGCCTCCTCCCAATCCTCGAAATCACTTCTCAATATATCCCTCCACCAACACAGGCAGATGAGGACATTGAGCATGCCGTTTGGCCCTGTCTGTGCCAGCGAGCTCCAATCCCCATCTCCCTCCTTCTTCAAACGGTTTCCCCCCCTCGAGCTGGCGCCAGGGTGGGTTTATTGCCACCCACCACTTCCACCAGCTGGCCGCGAAAGTGTACGCGTCGACAATCGCCGGGCTGGGCCCTCCCGTTCGCGCGCGCGCCACCCAGCCTTTCACCTCCTTGGGCCGCAGCTTTACCATTGGACCTTTTGCTGGCCCACCAAAGGCCGCCGCCTTTTCGCGCATCCACCACATATCCACCACCTTCTTCCATATTTCTCCGCCACCCCCAGCCTGGAGCGTCTCTCGCGCGTCAGCTGCCCATTTCGGCACCCCGTCTTCCATCACCGTCGCTTGCGACGCTCGTCCGCGGCCACGAGCGGGCGCCCGGGCGGGGGCGGGGGCGGAGGCGGAGGGTTTCAGGCGCGTGGCTTGGGCGCGGGTGCGCGCGCGCGGCACGGGCAAATCCTCTCCTCCGCTCCCTCCCTCTTCGTTGCCGTCCTCGTCTTCATCGCTGTCTCCAAACTCGTCGGCATCGCGGCGGGCGCGCTTGGCGCGTGCGCCCTTCGCGTTTTCCGTGCCTTTTCGTTTCGTGCCTCCCTTCCCTTCCCCGACGTCTTTCAGCAAGTCGCGCATCTCCTGTTGCAGCCCCAGCGCTGCCAACGCCTCGTTGTTTCTGGCAATGTTCGTCTCTCGGATGCGGTGGTAATTCGACGCGCGCTCCAACTCCCAAATCCGACTCATTTTAGCATCTCCCTGGAGTTTTGCCACCGCGCGTTTCAATGGGGAACCGACGTCGGTCAAGTGGCGAAGTGGATCATCCTCCGTGGCACCGTCTTCGTTTTCCTCCCTGCCGGCTTGGCCCCCGCCTTCCGTATCATCGAAAGGCGGGGGCGGAGGCGTTGCGGGTGGGCGGACATCCTCCATGGGTGGGGCAGGAGGGGGGGTAGATGGGACTGGTGTCGGGACGCGAGTGTCCATTGGGGCGGGGCCGGGAGTCGGAGTGCGGGCGGGAGTCGGAGTCGTGGTTGGCGCGGGAGTAGAGATCGGGGCGCCGCTTGGTGGTTGGGATCCGAAGGAGGCGGTCGATGGGATGGGTGCAGGGCCGGACGAAGACACAGACGGGTTCTGGGTGGAGCCCAACAACGCGGGATCCGCTTCCTCGGCGACGGCCAAGTAACGCATGAACTGAGTCATCACGCGTTCTTTGTATCCGGCGGGGTCCCATCTGGTGAAGTCCTTTCCCTCACTTTCACCGGTTAGCGCTTTAGTTTTCCCTGAATGAACCCTCCAGCTAATATCAGTTCCAGAAACTTGGCGCGTACAACAAGACTTACGAGCGAATATCAAAGCGACCACCCTCCACGGTCCCAGCCAGCAACGTCAGATGGTACCCCGTGTGCGCGCGAAGCGCGTCGAGGAGGGGCTGGACCGTCGCTCCGAGTCGGGCGCGCGCGTCTTGCCGCTCCTCTTCGTTGAGCTCTGGATCCTCAAAGCCCCCCTCCCCCCGGGACTTGAAGGAATCCATGGCGTCTTCGAATTCCTCTTCCGCCCTCTTGTGAAACATCTCCCTCACGTCTTCCGCCTCCTCTGCGAGCAACTTGCGGGCAAGCTGACCCCGCTCATTGATAGTGTTTCTTGCACCCACGAGCTCCGGGTAATCCACGGCAAATCTTGCGTTCACGGCGTCGTTTTTCTCCTCATCTTGCATGTACACCTGCCAATCGGGCAGGCGCTTGGGCTGTCGTTCGTCGGATTGAAGTTGCCGGAGGAATTTGGAGAATGGATTCGACGCGCCGCCGCCTGGTGCGCGTCGACAACTGAACCAACGCTTTATTTTCTAGACCAGTGAGTCCTCGTCCAGTCTTGTATACGATCTCGTAACTTACCGCTTCAGTCTCAGTCATCACCTTGACCTTCGCGGCCTTCTCCTCGTCTGTCAGCTGGCTCTCGTCCGGCGCATCGGCGTTTTCCTTGCCTGGTTCCTGCGAAATCGGCAGCCTCCACGAGAAACTCGACCAGTACGCGCTAAAAACCCCTGGCCACCAAGCTTGTGTCGACTTTTTTGCAGACCGTTCTCGATAGTCGTCCAGTCGACTCATCAGAAACTCTTCGCGTTGGCCGTGGAAGTCACCCTGATTTCCTCGTCTCCTTGGAGGCGCGTCGGTTTCCTTGGACTTGGCTTTGGTCTTTCCCATCGTGTCGTTCTGGTCAGGATGTGCGCGACCGAGCAAGCCCCGGAATATGCCTATGATTGTACTTTGATCTAATTACATGTACCCCGCCTACTCATTTTTTTTACACGAAGACATATATTCACAATATAAAGAAGAAAAAATACAGGAAGAGGAAACAATGTACAGGTAGGTAGAATACATACGGCGCAGTCCGAGATCGATACAAGAAAGATGTCTATATACATTTTACTTCAATAGAGGTGTCCAAAACGCGACGAAGTCCGTGAGTTACAAGTAAACAAGACAGCAGCAGGTAAGCAAGACATCGACACACGCGCGACGGCACGACGAAAGTCCATCAAGAAAACAAACCGCCCTCTAAGCATAGAAATCATCGTCGTCGGGGTCAGGCAGGCAGCGAGAGAACAGGTCGAGGGCGCGGAAGTTCTTTGAGCACATGAAACGCGGGTTAGGGAGCGTGGATAACAGCCGACTAGCGAACGCGAGATCCTCGGTGTTGAACATTTCGCCCGCCAGCCCCTCCACGGCCCACATCACCCGCGGAAGCTCGTAGTCGAATTCCTCGCCGCTCGAGAAAATTGAATCTTCTTCGTCGCTCGAGATTGTCACCACCTCGGCAACCGAGCCCTCGTCCTCGCCCGACGTTGTCGAGGCCTGAACGCTCGAGGCGGCCACAGGCGTGCGAGGCGTCGCACGGGAACGGAAGGAGGTGGGTGTCGAGGTGGGTGTTGCGAGAGGTGTGCCCTCACGGCGACGTGGGCTTGCGGCCGTGAAGAAGGAGCTGGCAGGTACAGGTGTCGAGGGGGCAACACGCGGGCGTCCGCGCGATGAAACTACAGGTGAGAGTCGACAGTAAGGAGGAGGAGGGCCGGACGGTGTAGAAGGGGCCAACGTCGCGGCAGGAGGTGCACGCAGCGGGCTGGGGGAAACGCTGGAGGGAAGTTCCTGAGCGTTGAAAGCGCGGGGTGTACGAGGCGATGAGAACCCATTGAGAGCTGCCGGCGTCGCGGGTGCGCAGGGCGGAGCGGGAGCGGGAGCGGGGATAGGAGTGAGAGGAGGATCACGGTTGACGGGTGTCGGTGCCGTGAAGCCGTTGGGAAGGGTGAAGGGCGGACACCCATCACGGTGGTACTCGTCGCAGATATAGTCCCACAACTGTCTGGCGCCGCCGGCCCCGGCCCATCGCTTGGCTTTCAGTTTGACGAAGCCCGAGAAACCGTCAGTTTGCTCGTTGGCTCGATTACTGACAGCATAGTGAATGAAGACCCAAAAAAATGAAGCAAAAAAAAAACTCACGGATCATTGAAAATACCGGTAGCGTAGCCCTTCCCAACGAGGTAGTACCTCCCGTTGGGGTCGTGATCCACCACGAAGGTGTTTTCGCAGCCAGGAGACGGGTAGTACAGCGGTGGGCATCGAGTCTGATGTTGAGAGGTCAGCGTTTTTGCAAAAGTGGCCGGCCAGGATGAGGGAAAGGAGGGGGGGCTCACGAACCCGGCGGTCAGACATTGAATTGATCGAAGTCTTGGTTTTTTTTTTGCAAAAAGGAGTGGGTGGAACGGATAAGAAAACGCAAAGTCGTCTTGCTGGATCACATGAGGGGCTGTATACCTTGTACGCCACAGTCTCACAGTCACATGAGGAACTGTACGACTTGTACGCCACCCGTCTACGTCTGCTCAGTCCTCGAACGCCAAACGCAAAGAAAGCAGAAAACTCACCGATGTCCCCTGACACAAAAATGCAAGTCTCTTTTAAGCGAGATATTGATGATCGCTAACATCGGCTATGCAGTCGCCGAATGATGACCGAGATGGTGATCGACTCTGATGATGACCAGATTGCCACTGCGCTCGCCCAATGGGCGGAATTTGACGACGACACTCGCCCCGATGCTCTCAATATCCTCGCCCACGCCCTCGTTCTCCGCCAACAACGACTTCTCTTTGAACGCCAAACCGCTTTCAGTGAGGCGTGCAAAAAATGTCGGACAGATAACTCCCTCCAGATGTACAAAAGGCGCGAAGACGCTCGCCGCGCCGTCGACAGGTGTCGCCTCATGCCTCCTGGGGTCCCCGACGACTGCCCCATTATCCTCGTTGACGGCTTCCTTGAAGTCTTGCCCTTTGGGGATCAAGGTGCCGAGGACGACAGCCCAACTCCTACTCCTCGCAGCCTCTCTGAGATCGAGCAAGACCAGTCGGACTCGAGCGACGCTGATTCAAACTCGGTCGTTTCAAACTCGGCCGTCCAGTCTCACGAGGATGAGGACGCTGCAGCTGCTGCGGACACCCTCGCCGCCCTCGCGGATCTTCCATCCCCCCAGCTTGCTCCATCCCTGCTTCCGTCTCCCGACCTTCCCTCCCCCATATATCATGCCCACGCGCACACCGCCCGGTGCCTTCACTACAATCCCACGTGCCGCTACGGACCCGCGCGCCTGGAAGGGCAAGTCGACGGCGAGAATGTCGAGGATGGCTACCGTCCCCTTCGCTTTCCCCCCGGCGAGGAACTCGAATATCGCGCTGGCATTGCGCGCGGGATGTACCGCGCGTGGGAACTCGCCCTCAACCCTCCTTCCCGCACCGAGCCCGGCTACTACGAAACCCCCGAGGACGAGATGTCTCGCCTCACCAACATTCTGCAGCCGTCGAGGAGCGAAACCGCAGGTGACAGCTCGACCAGCGAGGCCGCGAGAGGCGCTTTACCGTCAGCGGCCAGCGGTGATTTGACGCTGGCCGAAATCCAGGAGGTCGAGGACGCGTGGGTGCGCGTACTCAGGGCGGTGCATCGCGAGACGGAGGAGCAGAACGAAGTCATCGCCGTTCTGCTGCAGGGACAGGAGGACGACGGCAGCCGCGATGGTGGGGAGGACGCCGGTACCGGTACGTTCCCTTTCGTTCCCTTGATTCCCAAATCACTGACATTGACTTATTAGATTGAACGCCCTTCTTTCTGTCCGTAGCATTATTGTGTATTTTATCTTGATCTACCCACTGCTCGCTGTCTCGTCGACTCGGACGTCTTTTTTTTATTCATCGTATATCTTACTCGGACTTCTCTCCCTCCCTCCAAAATGTATAAAGACCGCTTGTATCTACCATGTACTTACTTACTCATCTTGAATGTAATCTTACTTGCTGTAGTGAATGAAGTTGGAGTAAAAAGAATTAATTTGGGTCTAGTCGCGATGGTGTACAAGACAAGAAATTTACAAATATTCAATACCACCGTTTTTTGCCGCGTTGAAAGTAGGGTCGCTCCCCGGGTTTGGGAACGTAGTCTGGCGCCGTCGTGGGGTCGCACGTATCTAGCCATTCGTTGATTTTGCTCTGATAGTCAATATAACGGTCGCGGACGCGCTCAATACGCGCTGGCTCGGGTTCGGGCTCGGGCGGCGTGACGACGAGGTCGGGGTCGGGGTCGGGAGGGTGGTCGAGGTCCGAGTGGTCCACCTCCGCGTCAATGTCGGGGTCGAGCGGATTACGCCGCCTGTAACCTTCGAACCATGAATCATATCCAATCTTGGCGATTGAGACTCTGAGGTAGATGAGGTGCTGGCAAATGAGTACGTTGAAAAAAGTTAACGCACTTGGCGCGCCGCTGCCTGGCTTTGCGGCGGAGCTCCGGCCCATGCTCTGCCCGGAAACGTGCACTGTGGGCGCGAGCTTGCTCGCGACGTTGGGCCACAGCCTCCTCGGATTGGCACAATCGGGCTCGGCGCCTGGCCATCCGCTCCCGTGCCTTGCGCCGCAGCTCCTCAGCGTTCCTGTCTGTATGTTAGGGATTGTAGGGTAGAGGGGCAATTTTGGACTGACTTGTCCCGATACCGAGCCTCTGCGTCGCATTGCGCCTCCCGCCGTTTCCCCGCCATGCTGGAGCCTCTGGAATCCGGCGTTGTCATGAAGCCTCGAGTGGACCATAGAAGAGACGAACCGACGTAGGAGATGTTGAATGAAGCAGTCGAAGTTGGTTGAGGAAGAAATAGGTGTGATGTACAAGGGTAAACAGACGAGTTCCACCCATTGTTAATCCGACGACTTTGAAAATGTCTTGGCTGGCAAAACAAATGTCAGAAAATTCACAGAGACTCCTCAAACTACCTACTCAGACATGGGAGGTTCCAATAAGTTGAGAAAGGCCATGGTCATTCTTCATGGCGTTTGCGAAGATTCCGGAGGGTAGCAAGTTCGCCAGCTGGTGGCAAGTTCGCCAGACTCCGTAACCAGTTCGCCAGACATCGGCATCGCCAAAGAAATTCATTCACTCAAAGACTTTATTCAGAAAAATTATTCACTCGAGACTTTACTCAGAAAAACAATGTACATTCATCGACTCGCGCAAAATATGTATCTAGAGCTATCACGATATACTTTTCTGCATCAGACATGTCCGTGTAAATATGTTGAAGCCAAGAAATAGACGACAGTCTTAGACGCCCTCTGCCTCTTCAGTGTCGACCTCCTCAAAACGCTCCGCGAGTTCGACTTCTTGACGCGGGCACGCGGGGCAGATGGTCTGGTACCTGACTTGCTCCAGCTGGTGGGGACCGCGAAAGGTGCGGAGGAGCATGAGCTGGCGAGTAGAAGCAGAATGGAAGCGTGGGTCGACTTCGCCGTGCGTGACGCGACGACCAGCCCGGAAGTTGGCATCGCAGGCGATGAAATAGGTGTAGTCGTAAGTCATAAGGGGGAGGGGGTTGTGCTGGGCGGCGTGCATTTTTGGAAGAATATAGGCAAAAGGGTAGGTGAGATGGGCGTAGTCTTCGCCGCGCTGAAGGGACGAGTAGAGCGTGGAGGTGGAGGTGAGGTACCGCCCAGGCAGAAGAGGATCCTCGGCCTGTAAGCTAACGAAAAAAAGAAAGTTAGATCTCGTCAAGGCGGTGCTCATGAAAGTGACCCCTCACTTTTGTATCGCGGCTTGTCCCCGCACCAAAACCTCCTCCTCCTCCGAGCGCTGGCTTCGTACCGATGCTTCTAGGAGAGGGTCAGGGTGTGGACCCATAACAGACGCTATGACAGCTTGGGAGGACATCGCAGACGACAGATAGCGGCGGGGCTGTGGACGGAACGTTGGCACCGGTATGGGCAGAGAAATGCGCTAGTAATCTTGGCGAGGTCGAGATGGCGTTCTTTAACCTAAAAAATTGCCCTGACTCGTATGACTTGAAACGCCACAACGAAATTAGTAACTCACTGGTCAACGGGGTTCGCGATGTGGGCTGCCAAGTCGCGCGAGTTGTGGTCAATTTTGGGTACCGAGGCGTGGTCGAGGTCACTGTGTTCATATGTGAGGTAGGTGAAAAATCAGGCGCATTGAATCTCACCTCAGATTCGTCCTCCGCTTTCAGCTGACTTCGGGTTCCGAAGCAAAGGCGGTTCCGAAGCAAGGGCGATGTTTTCCGAGAGTAAAGTGCAAGTCGATGAAGATGGACCTGATGGATTACGGTTAAGGCCAGCTAAGTAGGAAGCAAGTAGATGATATGAAAAAAAAACGTTGGTCAAGCGCTGTGCCACCCAGGGTCGGGTTCACGTCAATCGGGTTGCACAACGCCTCAGCGGAACATAAAGACGTCCCAAGGTGGCCCACGATAGAGGAAAGATTTTCGGGAGGAAAAAACGAGACATACCAGGTGAAGTAATTAGCCTGTAACCGGGATCACGGAACTCAATGCCATGCAAACCGTTCCAGAGCGGTGAGAGAGGTCTGACGGGTGCAGGAAGCTTGGCGAAAAATGCGGATGAAGGAGTGTGGCTGGCAATCACGGATTGGTCAGCAAGCTTCTCCCACACAACGCGTCAACAAGAGACAAGCCTGGAGCGCGCCGAGGGATGGACACCACGAGAACTCGCAAGCGGCGGCGAACCACCCACGCCCCTCAGACAAGGGATGCCGACTACGACCTTGTCTTCTCTGGTAGCGTCGCCGATTTCTTGGGTGGTCCATCTGTCGCCACGGACGCCCCAGTCGAAACCATTGTTGACCGCCCCTCTGCCGATGGACGACGCGTGCATAGGCAGGTCTTGGCCGTAGAGCCGCCTAGTCCTGTCAAGCGTGTCCGCCAGGCCGCGAGTAACCCTCAACCCCCTGCGGACCCCGTGCCCATGGAAGTCGATAATCCCGCCAATGTTGACACAATATTCTGGGGCTCCGGAGACCGATACAATATGGACCTCGGTGGCTTCTATGACCGGGCACCTACCCCCCCTCCTGAGAAAATGCCTTCCAAACCTTTCAAGCCGTCGGTGCGTTTATTTTGAATTTCCTTGACTATTAGAATCAAAACTTACCTCTGCCCAGGATAAGTCGTTGTTTGAGTGGCGGCCACTGCGCGACGAATATGTAGAAGAACTAATGCGGCTCGACGGCCGCGGGGAGTTTGAAGACGAGATGTGTCCCCGTTGCCGCTCAGAGAAGGCAGAATTCCGCTGCCGTATGTGCTTCGGGACGGAGTTGTACTGTGGGCATTGCACGGTACAAGGGCATGCCGAAAACCCTTTGCACGTTATCGACGTGCGTGGTTTCGCTTGGGATCTGATTATAATCTAACTTGTTTAACAGCGGTGGGGAGGTGTTTTTTTCACGCGCGTTTCTCTCCGATCCCTTGGCCTGCGCATCTGCCTTGGCCACGCCGACTGTATCCGCCCGGACCGCCGTAATGGGTTCGTCGTCCTCGATGTTGGCTACATCCACAAGGTCAACGTGGACTTTTGTGGGTGTGAGCGGCGTGGCAAGATTGGAACTGAGAGGACCCAAGTTCTGCGCAAGCGCTGGTTCCCTGCCACTCACGAGCATCCGCGAACGGCGGCGACGTTCGCGATGCTGGATTTCTTTTTGGTGCAGACATTACAAGCGAAGACGACTATGTACGACTTCTACGCTGCCCTCGAAAGACTGACGGACGGGTCCGGCGTCAAACCTCCTCACCGATACCGGGAATTTCTTCGGATGGTCCGCGAGTATCGCCATCTGCTGATGTTAAAACGGGGCGGCCGCGGCCACGCTCAATCGGGAGTGTACGGGACGACCGCTGGGGAGCTGGCAATCCGGTGCCCGGCGTGCCCACGGCCGGGAATAAACTTGCCGGAAAACTGGGAAGATACACCGCCGCAGATGAAGTATGTTTCTTTTGTTTTGTTCAGACTTGATTGACTGAAGCGGTGGTGTAGATTTCTTTACACTGTTTTCCTTGCGCTCGACGCCTGCTTCCGTCTGAAGCGGCGGCTGGTATCCAGCGATCTACGCGACCCCGGGCTCGGTACGGGCTGGGCTTATTTCGTGGAACAAGACCCTTATCGCCAGTTCCTGCTAACAGCCACGAATCAGAAAGAGGTAGGGCTGTATTTTTATTCATATATGTATTGTTCTGAGCCCGTCCCCTATTCCCAGATGAGCACGTGTAGTGGATTGGCGGCGCTGGACTACGCCAATACGAAGTTTTCCCGCGGGTACAGCAGCACGGGTGTTGGGATGGGCGTGTGCGCTCGCCACGAATTCGTGCAACCCACTGGAGTCGGCGACCTGCAGAAGGGTGAGCGGTACGTGCTCTTTGTGGTCTCAGTCTCCTTTTCTTTTGCTGATAAATTCCAGATATGCGAACATGGATTGGATATTCGCCGCGCTGATGCGCTGGATCGACCCAAGACTTTTCAAAGTCGTTTCCTATGACATAGTCTGTCAGTGGTGGAAAAACCTCGTCGGCCGTCTCATCAAACTCCCCGCCGTTGTCCGTTTGGCAATCATCTTGGAGATCACTCGCTTCGTGATCCCCAAAATGCACATCCACTCTCATACGCTGGCTTGCCAGCTCATGTTCTCCCTCAACTTCCTTGTGGGCGTAGGCGAGACCGATGGAGAGGGTATTGAACGCCCTTGGGCGAACATCGGCGGGGTGGCAACGAGTACCAGGGAGATGGGCCCTGGATCGCGCCGCGACACCCTTGACTGCCATTGGGCGTTCTGGAACTGGTTTAAACTCATCGGGATCGGTACGTCTTTTTTTTTCTCGAGTATGGAGACCTTGGCTGACACAGGCGGGGGTTTCTAGGTGCGTTACTCCGCCGGAGATACGACAACGCTGTACGTGAGCGCGAGACGCAAACGGAGGCCTTTGAGTCGTTCACGCGCGAGCAAGGCGACCGCGTTGTGGCTTGGCGCACGATGGTCGAGGACTGGGAGAGAGCACCAGAGGAAAACGCGAACCCGTATGAGATGAAGTCGAAGGGTACGTGTACAGTGGTGGTGGGGCTCAGGAGACCAAGCTGACAATTGTCGCGCACACAGGAATGACCGAAGCGCAGCTGCGCTTACAGTTGTCCGAGGAGGAGGCCGCGGAAGTGGCGAAGGGCGTCCCGTCACTGCACGACGTGACGCCGAGTGCCTTCATTTACGCGGGGCTTGACTTGGAGGATCAGCAGTAAGCCTCCCCTCTTGATTTGGGAACGATTCCCGGCTGATCAAGTGCCTGCGAATAGGCGCCGCCTTCGGATCCAGGTGGAGCTCAAGAAAGCTGGAACGACGGCGCAGAAGATCGACATCGTCGGGCTGCGGACGAAACTCAGCCGCGGAATTGTACGCTTCAGGAAGCTCCAATCGACGTATACGCCCGGCTGCTTGCAAGCACTGGCCCGTCTGAAGGAGGACGCCAAGGAGCTGCCGGAGGATACACCGCTGATGCTGCCTTCGGCGTTGCCTCAGGCGGAGCGCGCGGTGGGCTGCATGGGGGGTGTACACCTCATCGAAGGCCTGGCGTGCGATGCTCAGTGCTCTGCGTCCTTGATGCGCCTGCGCAACCAATTGCACATCAAATCAAGATTCATGACATACAAGGGGCTGCACTCACGGAATCAAGGCGCAAACACAAGGTCGCGGACGCTCGTCGCACGGAACGAAAGCAAAATACGCCTCCATTCCGAGAAGTACCAGGCGGCGTGGAACGCCTTGCGCCTCCTCGAAGGCGGGGATCCTTCAAAGGTCGGCTGGCGAAAGCTAAAAAAGGAGGATATCCGCCTGATGGAGGACCAGGAGGAGTTGACCAAACGCCAGGCCCTCCGAAAGAGGCGTGATCGGAATGCTCAGGACCGGCTCCGTCGAATGCGAGACGAGGGTGACGATGGGGGGCTCATGACGAGAGACGACGAAGAGGAGGGCGAGGGCGACGCCGGCCCAGACGGCGAGGAGGAGCTCGTCAGTAACACGACCGAAAACAGGAGAGAAATCTCTTGGATTTGGACGGTTGCAGGAATGAGTGGATCGGATGCAGAGCTGGAAGAGGCTCTGCGCATCGAGTGGGCGAAGGCTTGGGCACGGAGCCGGCGGTGGACGGAAGAGGTCTTGCTGTTGGAAGAAGAGTACCGGCGCGTTCTCGTCTCATTTGAGTATGAGGCGGGTCGCTGGGATGAACACGCTCGCGGGGTCTCCGTGGGGGTGATCCCTGTGGAAGTAGCGGAAGGAAAAATCGCGTACGCGCTGCGTCAGGCCGCGATGTATCGCAAGCTGGCAGCGCGCGTCACTGTCTCCATGACGGAGATCCACCACGGCAGGGGGAAAAAGCGGACCATGCCCGCTGACGCCCGCGACGCTGCTTGTGAGTCAAGCACAGCCGCCACCACTGGGACTGCGCCCGCTGGAACTGCCGCACCCGCCGCCCTCGACAACCGCGCGTCCGACGCGCTCGATAACGGCGCATCCGACGCGCTCAATAACGGCGCATCCGACGCGCTCAACAACGGCGCATCCGACGCGCTCAACAACGGCGCGCCTGCTGCCCTCGACGGCGGCGCACCCACCGCCCTCGACAACCGCGCGCCCGCTAACGCTAATCACGCGCGCGACGGCCCCGCTAACCACGCGCTTGACGGCCTCCACGCTCCCGGGGACGTGCGAGGTAATGCACCCATTGCGTCCGGCGCGCTCCCCGCTGCCGTGGACATCCAAGGCGCCAGCTCGACGAACGCGTACGACAGCGGCAGCGACGACGACGGTGATTACGACGAGGGGGACGGGTTTTCGGACAGTGATGATGAGAGGGGGGACGTGCACAGCGACGAGGAGTTTTTCATGGGCGGTGAGGAGGAGATTTAGCCTGCCCGGCATTTTCTTTTTTTCAAAATTTGTTCTGGAAACGTTTTCGAGGCCGATTTCTGTATTGTTTGGGGGTAGATATCATTGAATTGAGGTGGGCTAAAGGGGGGGATGCCAGCCTATGCTGAGGTCGTAAAACCCCGTTTTGGCGGCCAGGATCCGTGAATCTGGTATGTTTTTTTTGGGGATTCCCGATTTGGCCGGGAATTCTATTTTATTCCTGATTTCGGGTGATCTCACCGGCGCCCACAACGGTGTAGCGTGTGCACATCATACAAAAGTGCTAATATATATATATTGCTGGGCTGGGGCAGAAAAAACGGAAATAAAACATATTTGGGAGTGATCCCATCAGTCCGGCATTGAACGGAGGGCCGGCCCAACAAAACAAACAGGTTGCCGACGGCACAGCGTCAAGCAGGTGATGCCGAGGTGCCGGCGATACGCCAGAAGGTCCCACGCAACCCTTTTTGGATACCAGGGCCTTTTGCAAAAGGTCCCCATACAACTTTGTAAAAGGCCTTGTTGATCGGCCCAGTACGTTTCGCAAAGTTTGGGCCTTTTGAGGTGGGGCGGAACTAAGCTCGCTTGGATTGACGAACTTGTCGGCAGTCCACCCCATGAGCTTGACACCATATTTGAGGACGATGTCCTCTTCGTAGTTTACGAACTGCATCTCAGCGTCGGGGCGCCCGGTGATTGTACCTGCAAAGGGGTCAGTTGGTTAGCAGCAAGAACAGGCCGGACGTACGGAGGCCGTTGCGGAGCCCGTTGCGGATTTTGCGCTTGAGGAAGTCGGCCTTCTGTTTCGACGTACGAAGTAGATCTGAATAATAATATGGTCAGATAGATATACGAGAACAGAAATGAGGAAATACGCACTCATGACATCGCATCCCGCGACAGAAAAAGCCTCGATCTTGCTGCCAATCTCCTCCGTATTCCAACGCTTCCTGCATGCAATCTGCATGTAATTCTCGAGCTCCTCGGAGGTGAAGTACCACTGGGGCTTCATGTGGAACTGCGTCGTGTTCCGCACAACGCAGAAAAACCCCTCGATCCCGACGCGAGCATTGAGGCCGACCATCTGTCACAAGGTAAGCAGGCAGTGGATGTGAGTGAGTAGGGAACACACCAGGAGCTGCATGTTGCAAACTATGTTCGCAACATCCTGGATGCAGGCGCGCGGCGTCGCGCGCCTCAGTGGTGCTTGACGCGTCGCAATCTGCGAGTGATTCTTGATCAGCTCGTTCTTCTCAGCTTCAGTGAGCGCGTAATATTCGTTGCCGTATTCCTGGTGTATGAGCTTCGCGTTGAGTGGGGTCCCCTCTGTACAAAGGTAGTTAGTATTAAGAAAAAGGTGAAGAGATGAAAAGAAACACACCTTCGCGTAGCTCTGCCGCCTTTGCGGCCTTCCACACGTTGTAGGGGTTAACCTCGTCCTTGTGGCGAACCATGCGAGCGCCGCCTTGCATCAGGATGTCGAGGAAGTAGTGTTGGTCTTTTTGGAAACGCTCGCCGAGCTTTGACGCTCCCTCGTAGACCTCAGAGAGCCACGTGGAGACCGCCGCGTCCTGCTCGCTCTGGCGTTTGGTGCGCTCTTCTTTTTTCTCTTTCCGGACCTCGGACGTGAGAGGGGCGCGGGGCTTGGGTTCCGTATGTCGCGAGTGCTGGTGGCTCGCGATGGCGATGGTGGTGAAGGCAGTGGGCATGGTGTGAGACGCGAAGAAGAGAGACGCTCGTGGGAAATGTAACTCAAGTCACACGAATTGAAATCAAAAGCCATTTTATTCAAAAAACCTTCAAGTCGTTAATCGTAATATGTCGTACAGGAAATCAAGGTATAGCGAGATCGGCACATGTAGGTGAGGTACAAAATATTCAAAGAACCAGATCAGCAGCCAACGCGTCGAGAACACCCAGCTCGAGATCCTTCGGAATTCCCAACTTCGCCACCTCCTCGTGGAATTTGACCGGGGACACCTTGCGCACCATCAACGAAAGCGCGGAGCGGTGCGCCCTAAGGTCATGAGTGGACAGGTAAGACTCGGTTACAACACCTAGACCCGTCTCATGAGCAGCTGACATGCTCGGCGAAAAGAACGGGCCTGATTGCGGCTGCGATAAGGGAGGCGGCGACGTGGGAGATCGAAGGCACGAAAAAGCCGGCGGCGTGGCTAAGAGGGTGCCCGAGCGCGCGAGGGCAACGGACGGGGACGATGTTCTGCCCGGCGTGCGAGGCGACGAGGGACCGGGGGCTGAGGCGAATGTGAAGATGTTAGCAGTAGCATATAAGGGAAAAACAAAAGACACACCTTGCGCCTTCAGGCGCGATATCTGCTCTCAAAGCTCAGCCTCTGTTTCTTGATATACCTGCTCGCGTGCCTGCAGCTCCAACGCCAGGTTCTTGAGCTGGTCCTTGATGTTGCGCTCGTGGGCGAGCGCAGTCTCAAGAGCGTGGATCTGCTCCTGGCAATCGATAAGAGCGAGGGTGGTGTCGTCAAGCTGGAGGTCGTCGATGTCGTACTCTTGGGACGATGAGGGCGGGTGCGAGGAGTGCGCTGGCTGCACAGGAGGGCGCAATGGCGCAAGTTCGGCACTCGGGCGACCCTGGAATACGTAGTTGGTCTGCGGGGATATGGGAAGAAGTAGCGCAGGGTGAAGCGGCCGACGGGGAATGGTTGTCGTGGGGGCCCGCTTGTCGAAATAGCCGTGTGCATGACCGGCGCGCTCCCATCGAGCAGCGGTGGGTATGCTGACATACTCGTTGAAGATCTGTGCAATATGCGCAAGGGCCAGGTGGCTGGTGGGATTTTCGCGGAGGAAAACGGGCGGCATGTACGCGCGGGCCTTGAAGTATTCGGGAGCCTGGAGCGTGTTGGGGGTGTTGTGATATTGGCAGCTCGGCCTTCGGGCGGCTGACTGATTAGCTGACTGATTAGATTAGTAACCCAACCAACAGTAGATACATGTAGAATATTCTAGTTAAACCTTCCAGTAGTATATAAGCCTGTAGTAGTTTCCTGCTTGAGCATCTGATTGCTCTAAAGCAAGCCTCCTCATCCACAGTGCTATTGCAATCTTACTTCCTAATATCTTATCTCGCTCTCCGCATCACTCTTAATTCAACAGGGGGCAATCGGACCGTCGGCGTGGAGAATCATTGTTGTGCCGCCGTATGCACGATCCCACATCGTCGCCTGTACGTAGATGTCAGAGATCAGTAAATTGGAGTAGCGTAAGACGCACCATATCCCATATGAGGCTTTTGAGCTTCTCCTCAAGCTCCTTGCGTGTCCGATTGTCGCCAAAGGGCAGCGAGCCACGAAGGACTAACTGCTCAGGAAAAAATCGGTCTACCGCGACACGATGATGGCCATCCGTGCCCGTCCCCGAGGCAAGAAAAGCAATGTCGGCGGCTTCGAAGCGCGACTGCATGGACTGGAAGACACCTGGTTGGCTGGGTAGGACACCAAGACGGCGACGGAGATCGTAGAGGCCGATAGGCGTGAAATTGAGGTCATCCCAGCCAGTGGGTTGAGCACCCTTGGTTGTACTATAAAGCCTTCAGTGCAGGCTGTAGCCAAAACATAATTTGCCTTCTAGCATGGCTCTAGCCATGGCCCTGGCTAGCCTCGTTCCCTGCCACTTTTCAGCCCCCAAGCCCGCCGGCTGGCCGGGCAAGCCTCGCTTAAGTGTCTTCTTATCAGCCTTGACATCTTATCTTGTGGATTCCTCTTTCTATAAATACACGGTGAATCGATAAAGGGAGTACTACGCCTCCGCCCCTAAAAAGGTAATTTTGCTCTCCCTCCCCATTCCTACTCCACGACCGTGCCACTCCCTTTGCCTTCATCTCCACTCATTTCATTGCCGCCCTCGCCTTCCGTCTCCGCGTCGCCCTCGCTGCCGGTGGCCAATGAGAAGGCTGTCATTCCCTCCACTAGCCATGCCTCATCTTGCACTGCCTGTCGCACCGCCGTTGCTGCCGACTGGTCCCACTCGCGCTTGAATCGCCGCGCCGTTTCCCGCGCCCCCGCGGCCTGCCGCGCTGCGTACGCCCGCAAACCGGCCCGCAGTTCTGCTGACACCCGTTCAGTCCGCGTTGAGCGGCGCATCTCCCACCACATTCGCGCCAGCGGAGGAAGCGCAGAACACGTTTCATCTCCTCGCGTATTAGCGCCACCTCCTCCTCCCATCTGTCCTTTCTAGCCTTGGCCTTTGACCACTCTACACGTACACCTATGCAAGCCGTCAGTCCACATCTGTTTCAATTCATCGTTACTCACAGTCGTGTAGCTGTTCTTCATCCTCCCCAGGTCCGCCCCCCTCGGTCCAGATCCAAGACAATGTCTTGTCCTTGGACGCCAGCGATATGCCCTGCCGCCTCCATTTTGACCCGATGGCCCCCAGCCTCCTTCGCGCCTTAACGTCGGGCCCCCTCTCGTCGTGCAGCTCAATGTCGGCCTTCCTCAGCTTCCGATACGCGCTAGCTGCCCCTTCTCCTCGTAAGTCAATCAAAGCCTTCCGCGCCGTCCTATACTTCCCTGCGGCGACCTCGACCCGTTCTCCCACTCGCCCAATCAACGTCTGCGATCGCGTAGACGCTCTCTGCCCCGCCGCGTTCTCGTCGCGGAATCCCAGCAAGTGTTTCTTCGTGTGCAGGTGGCTCCGAAGTTTTTTCAGGGCATCGCAGCACTGCCCCTCCCGTATCCTCGCCTCCTTCTCTACCAGACCCTCCTTGCACCCCGACTCCCTGGAGGCCGGGCGCAACTCGGAGGGTAAGAACAGCTTCACGTCTTCGGCCTGCGGCGGCGGCAACTCCTCGTCCCGCTTCTCTTCCTCCTCCTCCATCTCCAGCATCGCTCCAGGCATGTAGACTGCCTGTAGCTTGCGGAACTTCCCTAACTTGATGAAAAACCCGTGGCGCATCTCTGCCACCCTCTGGCTCTGGTCTGTGGCGAGCAGTGTTCGCCCTTTCATTTCGCGTCGGATCCGTGCCCTGTTCCCCTCATTAGTATTTTCATACCCAGCCATGTAGCATTAACTTACTGTGACTGCTCCAACTGCATCCCCGCGCTCAAGAACGACATTGCGCTGGAACCGCGCAGCTTTCCTCCTCCAGCCGCTGCCTCCTGCGCCTCCTCCTTGGTCAGCTCCAGCCGGACACTTGCCTCGCTCGGCCCCGCTGCACCAAAGCGTCAGTTGACAGTCCCTGCGTCCACTGCTCAACCCTGACGCACCTTCTCCTCCCTCGAGCATGTAAGGATTCGGTTTAGACTTATCTGCTAACCAATCACTGATTTTCTTCTGCCACGCTTTCCGCACTTCTTTCTTCAGCGTTCCGTCGACCTCCTTGAACGCAGCGACTTGACGATCCCGTTCGTCCATCGCCACGATAAGTTTGCGAGGCAGAGTTGATCCTAGCCGTGCAATACAATTAGCCACCCAACAGTTACTGCCACGGCGACTCGTACCTTGGTTTATATTTTTCTCGTGGTTGTGGTGGTCCATCCGGTCCTCCATGGCGTCGGCTCGCGCCCCCACCGCCATTTCTTTTGTCGCCCAGGCCATAGGATTGAACTTCGACCATGTTCTCTCGATTCCCTCACCGTCCGTCCTCCCCGCACCCTCCATGTAACTCAACGAGTTCTCGTTCTGACACCCGAGCTCGTGGCCCCCAGCATGCCAGACTGGGAGTCCGAATTGGACCGTCGTTTTCTCTAAATCTAACTTCAGCTCCTCCGGCAGCTTCTCCATCCGCGTCGGAAAGTTCACCCGCCATTGGCAAGCAATATCGTAGGATATCGCAAGCATGAGCGCGGCGATACCCAGCACTGAGGACAGCAAGATATAGTCCATATTGGCATAGCTGCGTTTCCATTCAGTACTGC
Organism: Mycena vitilis; assembly: GCA_029203975.1. NCBI lineage: Eukaryota > Fungi > Basidiomycota > Agaricomycetes > Agaricales > Mycenaceae > Mycena > Mycena vitilis. The sequence continues at coordinate 47,506 of JARGYF010000242.1, read as the reverse complement.
CGTCCGTCCCGTCAATGCAAAGACTTACCGCTCCCCTTTTTGTAGATCCCCTATTCCTTGGGGCCTCACCAGCTCGTGGCGCGCGCACACAACGCCGCCGACGCCGGAAGTTCTTAGGCCGGTCGTTATGCGGGTATCCTTCTGCAGCAGCGCAGCGAAGGCGATACACGTACTGATCTATTGCGACTTGGTCAGCGAAGCCTCACTCGCGCCCTTTCTGTATGGCTTACATCTTTTTCCCCTACGTAGTTCTTGACGTGTTCTTTGTACGGCCCTTGTTCAACCAGGTAACCCCAGCCGGAGGCCAATGGAGGGTTGTCGTGCTCGTTTGCACGTATACGGTTCTTCAATCGAAAGTTGGCGTCCATCGCGACAAACAGCATGTACAGAAATCTGTCCCCCCGTTCATTAGTGATGTCCAGAACATACATTATTGTCCCTTATACTCACCGAAATTCGGGCGCCACATCGCGCCAGCCCTCGGGCAGATTAACGTTGTCGTGCGGGCATGCCCAGCACATAACTGCGCACTCCCCATTCTTCGTGTTTTGTACTCCCTCTGGGTCATGGGCGCGCCCCGCTCGCTTGAGACGCATAAGGAAGGCGTATTGTCTCGCCATGCGTCCAAAGGCTTTGTATCTATCCTTCAGCCCGACATATCAGCCCTGTGCGCCATGTTTTACACAAAATACTCACCGGTACGGCCTCTACAAGCAAAGCGTCCGTTTGTCGCTCCAACGTTCCCACAAAATCGTGCACGTTGATGTTGCCGACCACGTTCAGTAGTCTGAAAAGTTCCAGCGCTTGGAAAGTCGCGCAGGTGTCGGGGTCGACCGTTGTCGCCGGATACCAGGAGTTGCGGAGCAGCTGCTCCAAGTTCGCAGCGCGGTCCGACTCGTCGCACCCGCAATAGCGATATTTCACGGTGTGGATTGCGTCTATGTCCATAACGACCATGGTGCGTACCGCTGGCGCAGGACGGCCGCAGCGGTGCCCCCCGTGGCCCAGCTGATACACATGGCCTAGCTTGTTCAACGAAGTCTTCACCCAGTAATTGCCATTCCATTCCTGATGCCAATAAGACTCATAGACCCATAAATGCAACAAAAGTTGTACCTCCAGCCGATGGAGCGGCAATAATTCATGTCTCGACATGACGCAGTCGAAGCACTGCTCGAATTGTCCGCACTGGTTGCAGCGGAATCGGCGGCTGGACCGTGTCCAACCCGTCTTGCAGCATGGGCACTTTCCCTTCACATCCTCGCCCTCGCGCCTTATCAGTTCGTCCAAGAAGCGTTGGACAAGGGCACGCCACGGCGTCATCGTCTCGTCCTACGACCACAAAAGATCAGTGCCCAAGCCCATCACACAGAGAAGCGCGACCTACCGAGCTGACATAACGTTTGCGTTTGTCTCCTGCATCGGCGTCATCTTCCCCCTCTTCGTCGGCGCCAACCCCGTCCTCGGGTCCATCGTGCAGCGGCATCCACTCCGCATAGGCATCCGCTAAGTCGGACGGTAGCACCTTTCTCCTCTTCGTGCGTACATTGAATTCCCGTCTCGTGGCGCGTTTTCCATCATCTGAGACAAAGAAACCTTTGTCGTGTGAGGTGTCCCCCGGTCTGCGCTCGTACTCGATTGAAGCATCTAACCCCTGAGAGCGGTTGTGCCTGCGGTAGGACGGAGAATTGGCATAGCGAGATGGCGAGGAATCAGCCGCGCGAGATGGCGAGGAATCAGCCGCGCGAGATGGGGACGAGTCGGCTGCGCGAGAAGGGGACGAGTCGGCCGCGCGAGATGGTGCTGGAGCGCGAGATTTCCGCCCACGAGAGCGGGACGACATCCGGGCTAGCTAGAGCTTTTTTTCGACAAGTAATCCTCAGCGGTGGACCAAGAAAAAGATGAGAAGATCGTGGGCCCTGCCCCATTGGTTCAAAGCCCCGAGATTGGTGTTAGATGGCGACATGGTGACGGCTGGCTGGCTCCGAGGCTGCTGTGTACCGTGAACTTGAAGACTAAGTAACATTCGTCGTAGGCCGTAGTAACGTTTGCTTGTTACTGGGTAACACGTGATGTGACGTACGCGTCAAATGGAACAAGCCAAAAAACATTTTATTCACAATTTAAGGCTAAGTAGCAGAGCAGCAGCGAGAACTAATTCAAAGGAAACAGCAGGCTCTTCGTCTTCTTGATGACGAGATTGCCGTCGACGGCGATGAACGCGTGGGCGGCGCGGTATGCGTAGACGTCGTAAAGGCCATCGTCGCAATCGGACTTTACATCGCGAACGCCACGCAGGCCGATGATCTAGAATGAACATCAGTTGCAAGCTACGTCGCTGTGGTAGATGCACATACGTACCCGCACATCGTGAACCTCCGCACTACCCGACGACACGAAGCTGTGTCGTGCTCCGGGACTAAACTCGCGTCTGACGGTGTCGTTAGCAAGGGAATAGTACATTGTCAGATGCAACCCACCCCCAGCCCGCCCATTCTGCGGTCTCTCCCCACGTGCTCTCCACGGCCTCGCCATCGCACCTAAAACGAGGCAGGGTGGATGCGCACACAAATCCAGCGGCTCCTGGCTCCCCCGTCACCGAGGGGGGCGCCGACGGTGCCGCTGCGTCCTCGGCAGGACGGTCCTTGTTAACGATGTCGGGGATTTCCGGCGCGGCAGTTGGCATCAGCGAAGCGGCCTCGCCGGCGGGGGTCGGGGGCAGAGCTCCCACCACAGGCAGGGGAGGAGGTGCGCACTGCATAGGAGACCCCGCCGTAGACGGTGACACCGACGCCAAAGCCGGCATGTCGGGGTCGATCGAAAAAATACTATCCTCGTCGGAGTCGGAATCACTGTCCAGCAAATCAGAAGGAGCCGGTAGTAGAAAGAGATCAGACTCATGTGTGGGTGCCGCGCGATTCCATCGCGTGAACGTTCCTCGAGTATTGGCAAACTAGGTCGTACTTCAAGGGGAGAGTATGCTCGGGGCGTGTCTGCCAGCGCTCACGATACACTTGTAAAAATTCTTCCTGCTGCTTACTATCAAACGTTCAAACATCAGAGGAGCACCACGGCCACCAAGAGAAAGTCGAGACTCACGGCGTAAGTCCGTACAAGACGGTTGTCGTGGAGACGTCGTAAGATTGGACGGTTGCAGGGGGACCTCGAGTGAGTAAAACCCGCGCAATATTGAACGTAGATGACCAACCTGGGTTTTCGGTGGACATCCCTCTTTTTGAAGGCGTTGTGGTGGTCAAGTGAAAGGAAAGGTCGGACCACAGGCCGTCTTTTATACCTCAGCTCTGTTTGGCGCGGCGTCCCCTCGCTTAAAACTTCTCGCCCCCTGGCTGCAGCCTGGAATTGCCGATTGGCTGTAACCTGAAGGCTTGATCGCGATCAAATCGCCATCATCCACCTGGACAAGCGGCATGCGAGTCTCGCCGTAGCCACAAGGAGGAAAGTCACAAATAAAATCGTCATAAAATTATAAAAGACCCGCTCACCCTTTTTTTCCCCTGCCCCCCGCCCTCGAATTTCGTCTTCCGTTGAATCGTCGTTGCCCCGTCGTTGACAGCATGGCGGAATATAGGCGCCTGAAGGCCAACTATCGTCCCCCCCCACCCTCTCGTCACTACCCAGACGGCACGCCGCCCGACTACATCTTGCCGGGGTTTGACACCCCTTCCTTGCTCGAGCCTCACCTAGACTTTTCGTTCGAGCAACGTCTTCGCGAGGAATTGGACATTCGCGATCCCCCGCTGGCCTTCCCGGGCAACGCCTGTGACCCCGCCCCGTAGTTAGATAAGGGCGAGCTCGCAAATACTTCTAATTTCTTGTAGAACGTATGGGTTCGCCGTAGTCGACGTAGCCCGGCGGGTCTGGTGATCACGGAGTTCGGAGTGTCCGAGGTCGACTCTCCTATGACTAGCTGATCCAACTCAGTGCCTAGCACTGAGAGGATGGTAGGGAGAGGATGGTCTTCAGGGACCGAAGTCCTCCGAAGGACGAGAAGTAGAGAGTTGAAAGAGAAGATAAAGGAGCACGTGTTCGTGTGCTCGTTGATCGATCACTTATCCGAGGCTCGTAAGTCGCGCTGTCGCGCGAGGTACTCAACCTTTGCCTGGCAAAGGGTGGAGTACGTAGGAGATTGGTCTCTTACTTCCTCCTCGGGCCTTACTGGCGCGAGAGGAGGGAAGAGAGTTGATGGTAAAAAAGATGATCATAATCTGTACTACGCGACTTATATACAAGCATCGGCTAATTCAGACTCCGCTAACTCCGTACGCCTGCTCCGTGATCGCCGTCTGATCAGCGCTCTTGAGAACCCTGTGCCGGTGTTGGCTGCCCGGCCACAAAGCCCCCCCTCTAGAACGCTGATCCGAATGTGCCCTGTGAATCGAAAGAGGATATCTCGGGTCGGTCGTCTGCCAGTGGGTACGCCTCCCGCGCCTGGCGCAGGATGTACTCCGCCTCAGCAACCGTCCCCATCTCCGCCCAGGATGACTGCCGTTCGTGAGATCGAACTCGCACCGTCGATTTCCACCCCGTCTTCGCGACGGCCGGTATGTTCAGTGCGCCGGTGTGGATCAATCTAGCGCGGTTTACGAACCACGATTCGTTCTTCGGCGTCCATTGCCCGACGGACCACACGCTCCGCGCCACTTGATCCAGCGGCGGGAATAGCTGCACTGCCCCGCGCCCGCCTTGACCTGTGGCTACACCAAGCAAAGCATCCACTTCGTCTCGCGAAAGCGCCGGCGTGATGCGGTGCGTACTCGGGTCGTACTCCACCAGCTCCCGCTGAGGGTCCGCCACGCGCCAAAGGTCATCGACCAGCCAGCGTGGGCCCCACTCCAGCGCTATGCGCCAAAGGAAGCCCCCCGCCATCAACGCGCCTCGCGCATGAGGGCGGGATAGTACCGCGGCCACGTTCGCCTTGTACAGCAGCAGCGCGGGAGCGGAAAAAAACTGGTCGCCGCCCGTGTGCGGCAGATAGGGAAGGTTTTGAAATCCCGGCTTCTGCCACGCAGACGGGTGCCAGTCCGGTGGCGCATGTGTCCATGCCTTGCAAGCACACCCCAACCTGAACGCCAGCTCTGCCGCGTCCTGCACCGTGTGAACTGCACCGGTCATAAACCAGCGGCGGACGCGCAATTCCGCGCGCGGCTCCCACGAAATGTGGACGCCGGCCGACGGCTGCGAGGTGGGACGGCTGATTGTCGCTGGGTCGCCCGAGAACGGACTAACCTCCGTCACGGTGTTCCCGTTGCGGAGCATCATCTGCAGGATCCACGCGCTGCATGCCGCCTTGGTGCCTCCTAGCACGGAAGCTGCCGGTGCGTTTGCTTCCCCCATTCTTGCCTGTAACGAGGACTCCGAGGGCGCGGTGGCGAGGCGCTGTTCCAGCGGCAAACCCAGGCGCGATATCAGGGGGTCCAACCCCGGAGGCGGAGGCGATACCTGCCCGTCGGACCGCCCTGGCAAGGGATGTACGACCGCGTGGCTACTGCTTGCTGACGACGAGTGCGTCTCCGCCGCGTCACGAATCCTCCCGCCGAAACTGCCTGCCGGCGCTCTGCCTGGCGCGGGCTCGCTACTTCCCGGTATGCCTTCGGGACTCGATAAGACCGCGAGCAGCGCCTGCGACTCCCCGTCCGTCTGTCGAAGCAGTACCTGCAGGAGTTGCTGGGCCGAAACGGCGGACAAGTTGTCCACCAATACCCGTCGCGCGTCCTCGGCGCTCAGCGAATTGATATCGAACGACCGCGGTGCCGGCGACTCGGTTGGTGGTCCCGCGACTTGCTCTGTGGACGCTGGTGCCGATGTCGGGTCCGGCGATGGCGGCGATGGAGTGCGAGGCCGTGAAGGCCAGGACCCTGATCGGTCACTCGGCCGCCACGCATCCCCGCGCTCGTGCGAACGGGAACGAGTGCGTGCGCGCCAGTGACGCGACGGCGAATAAGGTCTAAAACGCTCACGGCCGCTGTCCCGCCTTGTGTCGCCCCCGATGCTGTGTGATCGCCCGTGCCGCCCGCGCTGCTCGCGGCGATCCCTGCGTGGTCGCGGTGGCGAGTGAGTCCCGTGCTCGTAACGCGCCACGGCCGCCGTCACCCGCCTAGCGGATGGGGCGACCCTGTCCTCGTCCTGCGCCTGCCTAGCAGACGTAGTTGAAGTCTCACGCTCAGGAGCCTCGTCGACCTCCATGCGCGTCGGCGAGTCTGGGTCCTTGACGACCGCAACGGTCTCGTCGCGCGCTAGCAAGTCTTCGTCCTCATCGCCTAGGGACACTTCGACATCGCGGTCGATATCCATCTCGTCCGCTACCACTTCGGTCGCGCCGAGCGATTGTGACGGCAAGGCCGGCCACTCCTCGGGAGCCTCCTGAAGCGAACGCGGAATCGCAGGGGCGATCACTCCGGTTGTCGGTGGCAAGGCGGGTGCGGGGGCGAGGTACATAGAAACGTCGTCGTCGTCGTCGTCGTCGTCGTCCCCGTAGACGCCTTCGTGTACGACGGCTATCTTGCCTGCGTCCGTGCTCTTCGACATGTCGACCTTGAAGTCGTTCGATAGCCGCTTCCCTTCTGCCGCAGAGATGGGTATGAGCGCGCCCTCGCCGTCGATCAGCTTGAACCACTTCTTCTTGCCCTGATTCCCGCCGCTAGCGGAACTTTCCGCCATCTGGAAGGCTTTTTTCCGGCCGGCGTCCTTCTTGGCCTTGCGCTCGCGCTCGAACTCGGCTTGCTCCCGGCGGCGTCGCTCGTCGAAGTCGAATGCGCCGATCGCGAGGGGCGCGTATACCGCCAGGGAGCCTTTTGGTGGAGGCCGAAACCGCCATCGGTAATGAACGGGCACGCCGTGCGCGATGTAACGGCGTACGACGTCCTCGTTCAGTTCCGTGACGTCCAGCAAAACCCCTCTCTTAGGTCCCGTCAGAATCCCGGAACCGTCGACCTTGTCGGCCAGAGAGTCCGCCCAGCTATTCCTCCGCCAGTCCTTCATGTTCAGCAGTGCGCCGGCGATGAAGCCGTAAAGCTCCAAGACCGCGCGTCGCATCCGCCACACTGCGGTATTGAACTCTGCCTTTTCGGGGTAGAGCGCCGTCAACGCCGCGAGCTCGGGTCGCGCGGGGCAATTCGGCGCCAGTCCCGGGCACTTCGCGCAGATGTGCGCCGCCCACGACCAGGCTTCGTCGCTCGCCATGCGGATTCGGGTGGATTCCGGACTCAGGCACCGATACGGAGCGACGTCCGTGGTTTCCATGGCGGCGTTCCATGCGAAAACCCAGTCCCGATGGTCGCCGTTGAAGAACTGCCTGTCCGCGCGCGGCATGTAAGCGCGATGGGCCGCGATCGCGTGGTCCAAGTCCGGCTTCGTCGCCCACTCCCAGTCGTGCAACATGCCGTTCCACTCCTCCGGCGATGTGCGCGCGTCCACGGCTGGCGGTACGGCCTCGAGCGGTGAGTCGTCGTTCAGCGTTACCAGCATGAAGCTGCCCATTAGCCGGAAGCAAGGGTTCAGTGCCTCCCCCGTCGGTGTCTTTAGAGTCCGTATGAACGAGTCCATCCCGGGCGTGCGCTTATGCGGAATCTCCTTTGTCGACAAAGGAATTCCGCGTCACGACGCCCTAGCGCTTGGTGATTCTTGTGTTGTTCGTTGTACGCTCGATCCCAGCTCCCGTGTCCACACGGGAATGGGTTGTTGTGGTGTGAAAGAGAAAGTGAAAGATTACATAATTTCGACGTGGCAGCTCACACGCTGCCCGGCCCCCCGGCCCCCCGCGCCGTCAGGCGCGGTCACGACCCTATAGGTCGTTCTTCCGCCTGTACTCCCGAAGAATGAGGCCCGCGTTCCGTAAATCGCGGGCATCATGCCACTCGTCGTACAACGGGTTGTACCCCCTCCAGCGCACCAAGAACATCCACTTGTTCTTTTTCTTGTCGAACCGATGGCCCACGATCTTCTCAACCTCGTATTCCTCGCGCGCCGGCTTCTTCAACCGCGTTTCGGGAAGTGTCGACCGCTCCCCAAATTCCGCGGGAGAAGCCTTGTATGGTCTGAGGTGCTCCACGTTGAACACGGGCAGCCCCGGGTACTTGTCTGACATCTTCAGCCTGTACACCTTGTTGCTCACTCTCTCCTGCACCGGGAACGGGCCCACCGCGCGCTGCACCAGCTTTGCGTAGTCGCCTCCCGACTCCTGCCACTCGAGCGAATGCGGGTTCACGAGGACGTATTCGTCTTTCTTCAAGTCTAGCTCCTTGCGACCTTTATTGTACTGAGTCGCCTGCTTGTCCTGTGCTCGTGCCATCGCGAGCCGCGCCGCGTCGCGGTAGCTCTGTATCTCGACCAGGAATTCGTCGGCGCGCGCGTGCGGAAGTCTCGCTGCTCCCTGCGTATCGGGGTGCAGGTAGTCCAGAGGGCTTTTTGGCAGGTACCCTAGCAAAGCGCGAAAGGGCTCAAAGGTTGTCGATCCTGATGGTGACGAATTGTAGGCGAACTCGAGCAGCATGATATATCGTGCCCATTCCTCCTTGTCCTCCGCGCAGTAAGCTCGCAGCATCACCTCCAGCGCCTTGTTCACTATCTCGGTCTGGCCGTCCGTTTGTGGGTGCCGTGCCGATGACAGCGCCATCCGCGTCTTCATGTACGCTGCCACAGCCTTCCAGAAGTCCCCAGCCCAACGCCCATCCCTGTCGGCCACAATGTTATCGGGGCAGCCGAATCTGCAAACCACGAACTTCACGAACAGATAGGCGAACCCATCGGCCGTCAGGCCCGTGGTTGTAGGGATAAACAGACCGTACTTCGTGAGACGGTCGATGATGACCAGGATTGCGTTGAAACCGTCAGACATGGGTAAACCCGTCACCAGATCCAGCGAAACGGATTCGAACGGCCGACGTGGGATGGGGTTCGGGCGCAGCTTTCCCCATCGCGCGAATACTGCCTGTTTTATTTTCTGGCATATGTCGCACGTCGCACAGTATTTCGTGACGTCTCTGTGCATCCGAGGCCAAAAGAATTTGCCGCTAAGCACCTGCCACAATTTTTCCGCTCCTGCGTGCGCCGTCTCCATGGGGCCTTCATGCGCCTCGCGCATGACTTGCCACCTATGAGATTCCGGTATGCACAGGCGCGGGAAGAAATCGGCATCGCGAAAGAAAAGTAGACCGCGCTCGTCTTTGTAGTAACGCTTTCCAGCGTACCAACGCGAGTCGGTGTCCGCCTCCGTCTGCCACCTTTCCTTGAAGGCAGCATCCTTCTGGTACCCTGCTACAATCTCCGCCAGATATTCGTCCGAAATCTGGACGTGAATAGTAGGTGGCGCGTTTTCTGCCTCCCACTTCTTCTGGCGAGTGTACGCGTCTTCTATGTCCCCGCGATCTGAGCGCGCGTCATCTTCCGCAGCAAGCGCTCGCTCGACAACCGGCGGCGGATCCCCCTGCTTGGCAAGGGGCTTCCTCCTCCGTCGGCTGTCCCGCTCCCTTGGTGGCCCAACTGGCTGTAGCTGCGCGCCGGGAATCCCCTGCTGCGCTTTCGCTATTCGCCTGCTCCGTCTTTTCTCCGTTGGTGGCCCCCCCTTCGACGCCGCCGTCCCGCTAGCTTTCCTCTCACGGCCTTCTTCCTGGGACACATACGCCTCGCGTATGTCTCCCTCGACGCAGTCCGTGAGCCTCCAGGCGACGAAGGCCCTCTTCGCGGGCGGCGAGCTGAAAGCTCTCTCCTGCGCTTCAGCTAGCGAGTTATCCGGCCGAAGCGTAGGACCATCCGGTGCCGCTGGCGAGATGTGTGGGGGTGGTGCTCTGGGAAGTCGAGATAGCGGATCCACGTTCGAATGGATGCGACCGGGGCGATGCACAATCTCTAGACCCGGCGCATACGCAGAAAATATCATTCCCCAATTCGCTAGGCGTTTGTTCGCATTTTCGTACGTTCTCGCCCACTGCAACGCGGCGTGATCCGTTACAAGCAGAATCTTCTCGCCCTCGATGAAAGGCTGGAATTTCACCAATGCCTCCTTTGCTGCGAGCGCCTCGTGTTCCGTTGTTGAATAACGTATCTCCGCTCCCTTGTAAGTGCGAGACCAGTACGCAATGACTCGTTCGACATGGACTATGGTGGCATCGAACGTGGCCCCCCACTCCATTGGCGTTTCTGGTACGTCGTTCGTCTTGCGCGACAGGGTGTTCACCAATTTCGGCACGGGCTTTCCCGCTTTCCACGCCTTCTCTAAGACCTTGTACGTCGCCGTGTTCTTTAGATCCCCGACCACCATCGGCTGTATCTGTTGGAGAGCACATCCCAGGGCGCTGTCCGAGGCGTCCGAGTACAGACGGTAACCCAGGCCTTGTATGGGGTGTCCCAGTACTGGGGATTCCTGCAAGGCCGCTTTTGCTGCCGTCCATGCATATTCGTGCTCCGCGTCCCATGTCCACCTCTGCCCCTTTCGCAGCAGTTGGAATAGTGGGGTCGCGATGTCCGCGTAATACGGAATAAACGACGAAAAGTACACGACCATCCCGAGGAAGCCCTGCAGCTCCGACATCTTTGAGGGGCGCTCAAGCTCGAGGATCGCGCGCACTTTTTCTAGGTGCGTGGATAGACCGAGTCTCGAAACCTTGTGCCCTAGGAGGAGAATGGAGGAGTAGAACATATGACATTTCGGCGGCGACAGTGTAAGTCCTGCCTTCGCGATGGCGCCAAGCACCTTGTCGAGGTGATCGATATGCTCTTCGTATGTCCGCGAATATATGACAATGTCATCTATATATACGAGGCAGAACAGCCACAGGTATGGCGCCAATATCCCCTGCATTATTCGCTGGAAAATGGACGGCCCGTTGCGCAAGCCGAACGGCATGCGTTTGAACTGCATCAATCCCAAGTGCGTCCGAAAAGCCGTCTTCTCGACGTCCGTCCGGGCTATCTCGATCTGCGTGAAGCCTGATAATGCGTCCAGCGAGCTGAGCACCTGCGCTCCCGCGAGCGAACCTAGAATTTCGCTTTGCCGTGGTATGGGAAATTCATCCGGGATCGTGACCGCGTTGAGCTTCCTGTAGTCCACACAGAAGCGCGGTTTACCATTCCGATACGCAATTACCACGGGTGCTGACCAAGGGCTGATCGAGTTCTCAATGACGTCCTGCTCGAACCACTTTGCAATTTGTTCCTCGATGACCTGTCTCTTCGCGGGTGACGCGCCGTGTGTGGGTACCGCGATAGGTTGTTGCCCGTCCACCGTCCGTACATGAGCCTTCGCGTCCAGGTGACCAAGCCGTCCGTCAAATCCAAAGGCCTTCTGGTTGCGCTCCAGCATTTCCCATGCTTGTTCCTTCAGGTTCTCTGGTAGATCACCGACGTCCAGAATCTCTCTCAGCATAGCTGACGGGTAGACGGTGTTGTCGGGCACTTCCGATGTTTTAGGACCTCCGCCGTCGTCCACGACGGCGTCGTCCTCGAAAGCGTCCGACCCCTTTGCATCCTCCCTCGCTCCAGCTGCTGCAGCTGGACCGGGCGGAACGTCACGCGTTGGGTCGCGCTTGTGCCTCCCTTCACGGCAGAATGGGCAGTCGTCCTCCGCAAACTCACTTCCTGTTTTATGGGCGTGATTGTGCCGGACTTCAGCGGCCGCGTCTTCCGTGTGAGGCTGATCTGCTTCGTGGTCGCGCGTCTCGTCCATCTCCCGCAGCTCCTCGATGATAGTCTTCGTCATTGAGGCATGATTAGCCATCTTCTGCCAATCCTCCTCAGTATAGGGGGTGTCAAAGAATTCCTGCGGGTCGCGCAGCTGTCCTATAACGTCGCCTTTCCGAATGTACCTCGGATGGTCGGAGGCGTTCGATACGGGTACGAACGGGCTGCGCGCCGAGATGAGCGTATTCGGTACGACAAACGTGGAATCCGTCTTATCGGCCAAGAGAGTCTTCTCGACGAGCCACTCCTTCTGGCAATAGAACTGCCCGTCGACCTCTACCGACGCGCAATGATGTGGGAGTATTTTCACATCGCGCGCGGCTCTCACCAGCCGCGAGTCGTCCGCTGCGCGGCGCCTCGTTCGCACTCGCTTCGCGCTCCGCCGACGATGCTCCTTCTGTTTAACGAAGGACTGCATGCGAGCTATGTTTGCCTCCACGCGCTCGTGATCGCCTGACCGACCCACCGGCGTGGCCCTCACCTCGTAGGGTGTCTTTCCAAATTGAATGAAAGTGCCCGCCGCAACGTCGCGCCGTGTGCAGAGTTCGTACGTCAGTTGGAAATCCTCTCCTAGGAGGATGGGCACGGTCATCCCCGGAACGACGTATGCTTCTATCGTCAACGAGAGGATCGTGCCGTCCTCCGCTATCACGAAGATGTCGGCCTGGAAATAGCCGCTGATCTTTGCGCCCTTGTCTGTCAACTGATACAAGCCCATTTTGAGCCCCTGCCGTAGCTTCGGCCTGGGGTTCATCGACTCCCATTTCGCTTGCGACACCAGCGTGATGTCCGCGCAGGAGTCGACCCGCATGTCGATTATGGGCCCGTCCAGCGATCCTAGTCGCCCTCGTATGGATAGGACGGAGACGCCCACCGCTGACAACCCATCGGGCGTAACCCGCTTCCGCTGCAGCGCTATCGGCGTCTTGTTCTTCGGGGCAGGTGGGGTCCATGGCTTCAAAACTTCGTGCCAGCCCGATGAGGGAACGTGCTTTTCCCCTCCTCTGTCTGGTCGAGGTCCTTCCTTCTCTGCTACCCCTATTCCTTCTCGGTCCTTTTCGCGCAAAGTCGCAGTTGGATCGTCCCCGGAATCTTCTAAGGCACCGTCATTCCACGCAAAAGACCTGCCTTTGTCGACAAAGGCCTGGTCCGTAGCGCTTCCTCGCCTTTCTTCTGCTGGCCCTTGTTCGGGGTTATTGTCCACAATAACACCTGAACGCTCGCCACGTAGCCCGGAGTGGTGGTGGTTTGGAAGAGAAGAATAGTCTATACCGATCTCTTCGATTGCGTAATTGACACCTTCTTCCAAAATGTTGATCGGTCCGAATCGGGGTTCGTCTTCCTCGACTATCGTATCCCACGCTGGAAGTGCGTGGGGCTCATTGTCCACAAATCGTGCTTCCCCAGGTTGCGTGTCGGAAATAAAAGCATGTCTCAACTTATCAGTCTCGACATACTCAGAAGCAGTATATTCAAGTGCAGCGTGGTAAGCGTTTACATACACGTCCTCTCCTGACTTCTCCGACACCATCGCCGTCATGTGGTGGCGACATTCCCTATCCCAATGCAAGTTGCTTCCGCAATGTTTGCACGGAGAAGGGGGCGGTTTCTGCAGACGGGTGCGATTTCCATCGTCTCGAGGATAAGGGTAGCCCCCCGGCGGCGGAGGACGTTGCCTTCTTATCTCGTTCACGAAGGCCTCGGCACCCATCTCTGGTTCTTCCGCCTCGCCTTCCAGATTCACCAAGTTGTCCTCTCCCGCCTCGGCGATCTGCGCGTTCGCTTCTCTGCGAACGAAGTGTCTTGGCCTGGGAGCACCTCCGGATGTCCCTCGAATTTCTCCTTGCATGCGGGCTAACGCTGCGTCTAGATATTCTTTGGAGACTCCTTGGTACACGCCTGCCGTCCTTTGCGCGGCCGCAACGATGAGTTCTTGTTGTCTGTCCCCGATCATCCGTATGAGGGTGGGGGTGTCAGGAATGGCGTTAAGATTTAATAATGTCTTCCAAGTGATTGGCGCGGTTCGCATAACTTCGCGTACTTCCTCCGCAGACCCGGGAGGTACAGTGAGTAGAGCCCTAAGCAGGAGCAAGCGGGCTTGAATGAAATCTTGTGGTTTCTCGTGCTCCCTTCCCCGTCCGCGGAAGCGCATGTCCTTGTATCGGTCATGTAAGCGATTCACCCACTCGTCCCCTAACCAATACGTCTTTATAACGTATAGGTAGTTCAAATAGTGTCCGCGCATGATGGCTTTCCAAGCCGGTGGGAGCCCGACGTACCACGCCAAGACCGATGATCCTTTGGTGAGGCGTTGCCACAGGTAGATTCCTACTGTCTGTGGAACCGTTCCCCCCGCATTCGCGAACTCTTGCACTTCGGCGAAATATGTCAATGCGCTCCTTTCTTCTCCGTCCCATTCCGGAAGAGAAGATACATCGATCTGATTTTTCATCCGGGGGGCTAGATTGTACGCATCCGGGTTGTTGTATCCTCCCCCGTTGCCTCCTCCTCCTGGTGGTCCGGGCGGAAAACCTCCCGCGCCTGGCGCGGGGAATCCGCCTCCGCCTCCCGGAGGTCCTGGTGGAGCCTGGAATGGAGGTACTCCAGCGCCTGGCGCAGGAAAGCCTCCTCCTCCTGGGGCGCCGCCGCCGCCTGGAGCACCGCCGCCACCGCCTCCCCCGTTCGGCCATCCTCCACCCCCGCCGTGCGGGAATCTTGGAGGTCCTCCAGCAGGAGGTCGTCCTGGGCCACGTGGGGAATTTCCACCCTGTGAAGATCCTCCACCAGGTCCTGGTGGGGGAGGTGGGGGAGCTAGGCCGCCTCCAGGCAATGGTTGCCCTTCGGGTATTTGAAGGTTGTTGAGGGGCGCTTGTGCAGCTAGCCCCAGGTTCACATTGCTCGTATTCCAATGGGGTAAGCCTATCCCTCCTCCCGGCAGGCTCGGTCTGCTCGAGAATCTGCGTTGAACGGGAGGTAGAATGTTGTCCACGGGGACACCGATGTCTTTTACCGGTAATCCGCCTTGCTCCAGAAAGTTGATCAAGGAAGCATCGCCCACATTGTGCGTAGCGTTCCCCGTGGTCCATTCTGCCCCCGTGTTCGGTGGCAGCTCTGTCTGGAAGGACGTATTCTGCCCGAAAGCAGATTGTTCTCCGCCAGCTGCTACAGCTGGAGGAGGAACATTCGTCCTACTCATATGAGGAGGGGATTGCCGAACAAAGGAGAAAGAGTCATCGAACGCTCCACTCCTTCCGACTCCTTGCGTGAAAGGGGTGCTAGTTGCTAGGAATCCGCTTGCCGGTTGCTTAGCGGGAGTAGTGGAGGGCAAAGGAGGCTGCGAGGAAGCCAGCGGAGTGGCCGACGCTTCATGATACGTATAGGAACTTTCATCTCGTGTGGAGGAGGGGCCGGCTTGAAACCGCACTTCATTGACTCCTCCCCCCGATCTGGCCCTTCGTTCGGAGCGTCCCTGGAAATAATTAACTGGGGGTTCCCAGTCTTCGCCCAAGCCATAACTAGAAGCGCCGACTATCGACATTTGCCCCGTTAACCGGTTCCAAAACCTAGCGGTGCCTTTCTCTGGCATTCCTGCGAATGCCTCCTCCACGGCCTTGGATTCCTCCTCATCGGGTAAGCTTCTCAACACCGCAGGATTCGACATGAAACCTGTTAGTCGAGAGTTCGGTGACAGCACATCGAACCCCGCCCACAAAGAGGAAGTAGATGAAGCCGGGGAGTTATGGTTGTACCCGCTATCCCGAAGATATAGCTTGTCGATGGTTCGGACTCCGCCTTCCAGTCTCGTCTTGAGGAAATGGTGAGCCCACATCATCTCCCTGATCGTGTCTCTTCCCTTAGTCAACGCGTCTCCAATGACTCCCTTGGGATCTACTTGATAGATTTTCCTAGCTCCAGTGAGCTTAGACATCTCATCTATCGTGAGCTGCAAGAGCTCCATGACTTCGATTATGGAGGAAACGGTCGTCTGTCTGAGTCGGAAGCGTTTGCCCCTCCGAATCCGTAGAACTGCCCAAGTCGAGGAAGTCGAACTTGGAAAGGGATTGAGAGACGAGTTCGCCGCAACGATGCGCTAAGGGGGTTTCGTCCGAAGAATTTTTGAATTCTTCATAAAGATACTCCGTTCGCGTAGGCAGACTGTCCAATTCTTCGTCTGGAAGTTGCGAGATATGTGGGGCGTACGGAGGGATTTGACTGCTACTACCAGCGGCGGCCTGCTGAAGCCCGCCCCCGGTATGCACAGTTGTTGATTGTGGCGCACTAATTGATTGCGCGAGCTCGCTCCTCGTAGCCCAATGAGTATGCGGAGACGAATGTGTCTCAGCTAACGGAGAAGAACGGTTCCCCACCCATGTCAGTAAACCCAATGTGATTTCGTGCACTACGTTGTGGCATGCCCACTGCAAGTTGGCCACTATTTCGCTGCCCAGCCAACATTCGAGGAATTGCGATGTTGGCCACTAAAGGTATTGTAAAGGGAAAATAATCAAAATAAAGGTGATTTGGCTAGGGATTGAACCCAAAACCTCTCACTGATGGGATCAAACTAAGAGACCACATCATAACCAAGTGAGCCACAAGGCTGTACCTTTTGATAAGATGTGTTGTGATAGGATATAGGTTTGAGAACACATAATCAGCACGATATCTGCTTATCCCGCCCCGCAGGGGCCGGTTAGGGTTAGTGGTTAGGGTTAGCGGTTAGTGGTTAGTGGTTAGGGTTTGGGTTAGAAAGGTTAGGGTCCTAAGAGACGTTATCTGTCTCGGTAGGTTAGGTTAGGGTATAGAGGTTAGGGTCTGACAATAGAAGCACTTTATCAACCGAATGGTGCAGTGGTTAGGGTGCATAATAATGATACCATCACTGAAAGGCTCCCAGTTCGATCCTGGGTAATGGCCCTTTTTAAAGTACTTGGCTCACCAGACTCTTTCTTTGGTTACATGGTCACTGGCCACATCATGATTTACCAATTGTTCAGTGTCCAGCCAAATAGTGGCCAAGTTGCAGTGGGCATGCCACTGGCTTGTGTGCACATCATGATATTACTACTGACACACCTGGGTTCCCCCCCTGCCGGAGAGAATGGGCTGCCTGTGCGAGACAGAGGGAGGCTTGCAGGGGCGTGTTCCATTTGATCCGAGAGAGTGGGAGAGAGAGTGGGACGAAACCAGTCCGCTATCCGCCCTTCCGCAGGAAGAGTTAGATCTTGCGGAAGAGGTGGATTGTCCTGGTTGCGTCGCAGTGATTCCTCGACAGTCCTAGAGGACTCCGAGGAATTCCTTCTAAGGGCTTCCTCCGAAGATCGCCCTGGGCTGACGAACACTGGCTTTGGTGCGTTCGAAAGAAGAGGCGCCAAACCAGAGGTAGCCGTTGTAGGGGCGGAGCGCCGAGTGAAAGAGAACGACGCAAACGCGCTACCAAATGAAGCTGGACTCGTAGGATGTCTACGAATCTTGCTCTTGGTGCGTCCCGGTTGAGTACTACCAAGCTCCTCTCTCTGAATATCGCGTTCAGAGGGAAGCTTGCGCAGTGAAGAGTTCGCCTTCTTCTCCGGGGAAGAGCGACGAGATCGAGGGGCAAGCGGGGCGTTAGCGCTTCTGGTCGGCACAGGGATTCGAGAGTAGCTCAAAGCCGTGTGACGTTGATATTCTGCTAATGGGAGTACACCGCTGTTGGAGGCTGAGGGTTCTTCTTCGTCCAGCCGTTCGCCTCGTCCAGCGGATCCCAAAATTCCGTGTTCTGAACCGGCCAGGTTAACACACGTTCCCAATGTGTCCACCTTTGTGACCCCGCCCCGTAGTTAGATAAGGGCGAGCTCGCAAATACTTCTAATTTCTTGTAGAACGTATGGGTTCGCCGTAGTCGACGTAGCCCGGCGGGTCTGGTGATCACGGAGTTCGGAGTGTCCGAGGTCGACTCTCCTATGACTAGCTGATCCAACTCAGTGCCTAGCACTGAGAGGATGGTAGGGAGAGGATGGTCTTCAGGGACCGAAGTCCTCCGAAGGACGAGAAGTAGAGAGTTGAAAGAGAAGATAAAGGAGCACGTGTTCGTGTGCTCGTTGATCGATCACTTATCCGAGGCTCGTAAGTCGCGCTGTCGCGCGAGGTACTCAACCTTTGCCTGGCAAAGGGTGGAGTACGTAGGAGATTGGTCTCTTACTTCCTCCTCGGGCCTTACTGGCGCGAGAGGAGGGAAGAGAGTTGATGGTAAAAAAGATGATCATAATCTGTACTACGCGACTTATATACAAGCATCGGCTAATTCAGACTCCGCTAACTCCGTACGCCTGCTCCGTGATCGCCGTCTGATCAGCGCTCTTGAGAACCCTGTGCCGGTGTTGGCTGCCCGGCCACAACGCCCTCCCTCACGAGGCTCCTGAGCCTCCACAGCCTTCACAGCCAGCAAAGCCACGCCAGAGGAATATGCGGGTCCTAAATGGTCAGCTGAAGGCGCAGCAAAAAGCGCGCAAGCAAGCCTACGACGCCGCCATGCGGGAGACTCGCTTCCGTAAAGCCCAGGGCGGCTACCTTGCTCAGTGCACCGCCTTTGGACCGGCGCCAGAGGCGGCCGCTATCCAGGTAGCAGCAGGCCGTCGTTTTGATGCGAATCTCATCGAGGATCGTGACTACGACCTCGACGAGGTTGTGGGACCCACCTCACGTTTCCACCTCCGCTTGATTCCCTGGTTCGCCAAGTGAGTAACGCTCAGAATCTGTCCCAGTTTATGAATGTTGACACCATGCACTCAGCTCCTCACGGCCGGTTGTTTCAGCGGACAAGCGTCTAGGGTTATTCTTGGGAGGTCGCCCCCGGGACAGATACTGGGTCGAGGAGGTCGTCGTACCTGCCACCGCAGAGTGCGCGCAAGCCGCGGACACCCTTTATCGCACAGACGAAGAGCGTTCCCAAGGTCCTCCAGTTCTGTCGGGGGGTGTCGGTTATACGTTCAATGAAGAGGAGGCGAGTGTCGTCTTGGCCAGGGCATATGTGTTGCTAATTGAGGCCCAGTCGAACTCCCCGCGCGCGGCGTACGGCTCTGTCCTCAACGTGCTGATCTTCTTCCACTTGTTCACAAGCATCGCAATGATGCGCTTGGTCGGGTATGGCAATCGTAAGTGGACGCGTCGAAGTGTTGACTCTTGTTTATTGATCATCGTTCCAGGTCTTTTGGAAACCTATTGCAGTGTTGCCTTCATCGCACTCCGAGCCCAGAAGGCCAAGTTTCTGGACGCCAACCCCGCCGCGCTGTACCCCACCGAATCAAGCCTCTATTCCGCGGCTACTTTCGAATTCGGGGATCCTCATCGTCGCACATCACTCGCCGGCACGCCTGATCGTCACGACGCCCAGACCTGGAACATCCTAACCGCTCTGGGGGATTACAAGGCTCTTCACGGCGGGCATCTGATAGTCTGGGATCTCGGTTTTGTTATCGCGTTCCCCGTTGGCGCCACTATCCTCATCCCGGCTGGTCTGCTGCGCTACTCCTTTGTCAAAGTGCGACCCGGAGAGCGGCGCTACTCCCTCTTGCAATGGGCCGGGGCGGGGATCGATCGGTGGCTCCGCAACGGCTCCCGCTCCGATCTCGACTTTGCTGTCAATGCGACACGGGAGGAGCATGCAGCGCGCGAGGCGCGTCGGGCGCGCAATTTCGATATGGCGCTGGCAACGTACCCGTTCGAGGAGGATCTTGAGGAGGGAATATATGTTCGAGCGCCGTTCTTCGGAACTATACCACGCGCGGGCCAGGATGACCACACGGAGGCGGCGAGTGACGGAGAAGAGGTCGATTGAACGTCCCCTCAATTTCTTTTCAAAACTAAAAATCTTTTCTTTCCGCCCTTTCACTGATCAAGTACCTCCTCCGGCTCCCTCACTATGCTTGCGTATTCTACCGTTAATAGAAATACTTCAAATATCATCGAATTTTTACTCTTCAACAAACATTGAATGTCTACGGGGGAATCCAGAAGCATTTGCTACAGCCCCGCGAACCACTCTAAAATGAGTCTGCGAATCCTCACACTCGTCGTCTGCATCGCAGTCATCCCCGCTGTCTTCGTCGCTCTCGCTGGCACTAAGGGAGTTATGGATGTCGCTCAAGCCTCGCGGGGTTGGCGTCGACGGCTCAACGTTGCCGACGCCCGGTCGCAGCGGGATTGGCGGCGCTCTGAGTGCAAACAGTGCAGCCTGCTGATGATGAGGCAGCCACAAGTGCTGCGGCGGAGGCCCCACGTCAAATAGACCGCCTTTGCGTTTGAGCCTCGGCTCCATGACTGTGCGGGCACGCTGCGGAGTGGTCGGCAGCGCATTTTGCGTCGGCATCGCGTGTGTCGCGTCACCGGGGGGCGGGAGTTTTGGTGTAAGCGGTGTAAGCGGTGTGTGGCTCTGGGATTTGGCGCTCGTGACGGTAGGAACCGCCTTCGTCTGCCCTACCTGCGGTACATTTTTCTGGGTTTTCCTGCAACGTCTGAAGAGTGGTGAACGACCGTCACAATCACAAGAGAAATACTGTACTCCTTGTAATTCCTTCTATATTGTGCCTCACGGACAGAATGTTCCAATTGTATTGCACTGGGTGCGTTCTGAAATTCCTCGCGACGTCTGCGCATTCGGACTCGCGCCTTATCATTGATTTTGGCGCGGTTTCTTGGACGCGTCAGAGCTTGGACGAGCTACAACTAATTAACTTAACTTACCGTTGACGGTACTCCCAGGCTGCCTGTGCGCGGCGGTCGAGCAGTTCCTCGCGCGTCAGGTTGGACTTGCCGCGTGCCATCGGGGAGGTGGGGTGGTCAAAAGGAGGGTAGTTCCCCAAGGAGTTCGTCATCTCGGGGAGTTCGTCATCTCATTGCATCGACCTGCAGTGCTATCAGTGTAAGTAAAAAATAAACAAGTCAGGCGAGAGGACTGGTGAGGAGTTTGGGTTAACTAAACTCAGACATCGGGGGTTGGCCTAAGAGAAAATCGAGGAGCAGAGAGAATTTTGTTGAGCAAGTACTGATAGGTAATAAGATATCCGAGGCGCCTACAACAACGATGGGCCACTTTGGGAGTTCGTCATCGAATTGGATTATCGGGGCGTACAGCGGTCAAAACGCTTCATTTCTTGAACAAAGGTGAATTTATGTCAGTTGCAAAGCCACTGTGCGTTGCTCAGAGAGACAAAGTGATCCTGCGAGCCCTGAAAGTGGTCGACGTCGACTGTGACTTTCGGATGTCACTCATGTCACTTGGACGCAAGTAACTCAATTCACTCAAGTCTCAACTTAACACAGACGGCGAAGGGAGGGAGGAGGACGAATCAAGAGTAGGATGTATTGCAGGGCATAGGACAAAATTCTAATAGCTTTGTAAAAGTTGTTCGGTATTCTACACCTCAAAAGGCTCCGACTTTACAAAAGGTACTGACGCGATCCATGGGGCCTTTTACAAAAGGGCGTGGGGCCCTTTTGCAAAATGCCTGGCCTTCCCAAAAAGGTGGTGTGGGTGTTGTTTGTGCATGCGCGGCAACTCGGCACCATCATCTCGCTCGTGGGGCCGTCGGCTGAATGTGCATATCATTCCCACGGGCTCGGCATCGGGGCCGGATGTGAAATCACCTAATAATATGTTTATTCTACATTTCACGGGGCGGTTGCATTAAAGCAGGGTTCTGGAGAGACATACCGCCCGGGAGGCCCGTTATTACCCGAGGCAGACATCCAGCAGCTCTCCAGAGCCAAAAAGAAAATAAAAAAACAGGCTCAAAAAGGCAATAAAAACATACCAAAAAGTGCTTCGTTCACGGGGGAGAACCCGTTATAGGAGTGTAACGAGACGGGCACTTCCGTACCTCCACCTCGCCCCTCGCGTGCTCCGCACAGGTGATAAACCGTCATGAGAAATAAAATCCTCCCAAAAAAGAATAAATAAAAAAGCCTTGCGGGTCATATACCCCTTCTCCACGACTGTACGCGACTGAAATCTCAATTCTACCATTGCTACGGTGCGCAAACCCCCCAGAAACCATTCCAGGGAGCATTTCCATTCCCATAAATGCAATCCTCCTAAAAACATGATAAAAAGTACATTTGTCGCCTAATCGTTCTCGTCGCCACCCAGGAAGAGCTCCTCATCACTGGCAACGTCGCCCCTCTCATCGTCGCTGTCAGAAAACCCGTCTCCCTCATCATATTCGCCATCACTCTCGACGTCGCTGTCCTCCCCGTTGCGTACTGCTGCCCCTTCCCCAGCGGCGCCAGCCGCGGCAGGTTCATGCGCGAAGGGGGCATGGGCAGTTGCGGGGGCGGCATTGGCGGCGTTGGCGGTCACGGGGGCGGCGTTGCTCGCGGCGCTGGCGTTGGCGGTCGCAGTGGCGGCGTTGGCGGCATTGCTGGTGACGAAAGCGTTGGAGTTGGAGGTGACGAAGGCGTTGGCGGGGGCGACGGGGGCATCATCGGGGTCAGCGGAGGCATCGGCGGTCGTGGACGCGGTGCGGGGCATCGTACGCTTCTTGCCCCGGCCGTGGTGAATCTCCGTCATTGAGACCACCACGCGGCGTGCCAGCTTGCGGAACATAGACGCCTGCCGGAGCGCGTATGCGATCTTCCCCTCCGCGAGTTCCACAGGGATCACCCCAACAGGTACGTTGTGGGCTCGACCCTCCCAGCAGACGGCCTCGTGCTCGAAAGAGACGAGCACGCGCCTGTACTCCTCTTCCAACAACAAAACCTCCTCCTTCCACCGTCGGCTCCGCGCCCAGGCCTTCGCCCATTCAATGCGCAAAGCTTCCTCGAGCTCGGCGTCCGACCCACTCATCCCCGCAACGGTCCAAATCCAGGAGACTTGTCTCCGGTTTTCTGTGGTGTTGCTCACGAGCTCCCCCTCGCCCTCGCCCTCGTCCTCGTCCTCGTCGTCGCCGTCGTCTTCATCGTCCATCACCATGATTCCGCCGTCGTCTCCGTGCTCCCGCATCCTACGCAGGCGCTCCTGCAAATTCCGCTCCTGCTTCTTCCGCTTCGCTTGACGTTTTGTGAGCTCCTCCTGGTCCTCCATCAGCCGAATATCTTCCTTCTTGAGCTTTCGCCACCCGATCTTCGACTCATCACCGCCCTGGAGTAGGTAGATGGCATTCCAAGCTGCCTGGTATTTCTCGGAATGCAGGCGGATTTTACTCTCGTTCCGCGCGACCAGCGTCCGCGATCTTGTATTGGCCCCTTGGTTGCGCGAATGAAGATCCTTGTACGTCAAGAATCTTGATTTGACGTGCAATTGATTCCGCAGACGCATCAGCGCCCCAGCGCACTGAGTGTCGCGGGCAAGGCTTTCGATGAGGTGGACGCCTGCCATGCAGCCGGCCTCGCGTTCCGCTGGAGGCAGTGCCGACGGCAGCATTAGCGGTGTGTTTTCTGGCAATTCCTTCGGGTCCGCCACCCGGCGCGCGAGGACTTGCAGGGCGCCGGGCGTATAAGTCGATTGTAGTTTGCGGAAGCGTATGATTGAACGGCTGAGCTTTGTGCGAAGACCAACGAGGTCGATCTTCTGCGCTGTTGTTCCGGCCTTCTTGAGGTCAGCCTGAATTCGTAGACGGCGCCTAGAAGTCGCTCCATCAGTAATGATCCAAAGGGGGAGTGGAGTGCTCCAGCAACTCACTGCTGGTCTTCCAAGTCGAGGCCGGCGTAGATGAACCCACTCGGGGTTACGTCGTGCAGCGATGGGACACCCTTGGCCACCTCCGCCGCCTCCTCCTCCGACAACTGAAGGCGCAACTGCGCTTCGGTGATTCCTGTATAACCAAAGGTCATTAGGCTTCCCTGCTAATCACAGCACTACAAACGCACCCTTTGACTTCATCTCATACGGGTTCGGGTTCTTTTCCGGCTTTGCCTCCCAATCCAAAACCATTTTCCGCCATGCGACGACACGATCGCCTTGTTCGCGAGTGAACGCCTCGAAGGCCTGCGTTTGTGTCTCACGCTCACGGACCGCATTGTCGTACCTCTTGCGAAGTAAAGCACCTGCAACCCGTTCCGCGTCAACCCCAATCTTCCCAGCAGAGAGAAACACGTACCAATTCCGATTAGTTTGCACCAATTCCAAAACGCCCAGTGACAGTCAAGGGTGTCCCGGCGAGATCCAGGGCCCATCTCCCTCGTACTGGTTGAGACGCCGCCGATGTTTGCCCACGGGCGTTCGATTCCTTCACCGTCCGTTTCGCCCACGCCCAAGAGGTAGTTTAAGGAAAATAAGAGCTGGCAAGCCAGCGTATGGGAGTGTATATGCATTTTGGGGATCACAAAGCGAGTTATCGCTAAGATTATCTCCAAACGAACCAGGGCGGGGAGTTCAATGAGACGAGCTTTGAGGTTTTTCCACCATTGACAAACAATGTCGTATGAAATAACCTTGAAAAGCCGCGGGTCGACCCACCGCATCAGAGCAGCGAAGATCCAATCCATGTTTGCATATCTGCAATGAATGTGAGCCAACCATAAGACTTCGCAAGGTGGACAGCATACCTCTCGCCTTTCTGCAGGTCGCCAACGCCGGTGGGCTGCACGAATTCGTGCCGTGCGCATACCCCCATTCCAACCCCCGTGCTGCTGTACCCGCGCGAAAATTTTGTGTTTGCGTAGTCCAAGGCGGCCAACCCACTGCACGTGCTCATCTGAAGATTGTTAGGACAAGCCAAAACAAAACAACAAAAAAACAAGGGAAAGAACACACCTCTTTCTGATTCGTGACAGTGAGCAGGAACTTTCGATAAGGTTCTTGCTCAATGAAATAAGCCCAGCCAGTACCGAGTCCGGGATCACGCAGGTCGCTGGACACAAGACGGCGCTTGAGTCGAAAACAAGCGTCGAGAGCCAGAAAAAGGGTGTAGAGAAATCTGCACAGTTGAATGAGCGAGCGAACAAATTGAGTAGAACAGCCAGTACCTCGACTCGGGTGACGCCTGTTCCCAGCCGTCTGGCAAGTTCACCCCAGGGCGTGGGCACGCCGGACACCGTATCGCGAGCTCTCCCGCCTTTGTCCCGTAAACTCCCGACTCCGCATGAACACGACCGCCGCGCTTAAGCATCAGCAGATGCCGATACTCGCGCACCATCCGTAGGAATTCGCGATAGCGATGAGGGGGTTTGCGGCCGGAGCCGTCCGTTAATTTTTTGAGGGCGGTATAGAAGTCGTACATTGTTGTCTTTGCCTGCAGAGTCTGCACCAGAAAGAAATCCAGCAGTGAAAGTGTGGCGGCGGTGCGCGGATACTCGTGAGTTGCCGGGAACCACCGCTGGCGCAACAGCTGAATCCTCTCGGAGCCGCACTCGAAACGTCGCTCACAGCCGCAAAAATCCACGTCGACCTTGTGGATGTAGCCGATATCGAGGACGACAAAGCCGTTGCAGGCGTGGGGGCGAACACAGTCGGGGTGTCCCACGGAGATGCGAAGCCCGAGGGACCGGAGGCTGACAGGCTTGAAGAATCCAGCTGCCCAGTGCTGCAAAAAAAGAGTAAGCCTCAAAACGATCCTATTCTCATGAAAAGGAACGTACATCGATGACATGCAAGGGATTATCCCTGTGCCTTGCCACTGTGCAATCTCCACAGTACAAATAGCGACCGAAGCACATCCGACACCGGTATTCTCCCTTCTTCGTATGACAGCTCGCGCAATTCTGGTCTGCGAACTCTCCGCACCCATCGAGCCGCACAAGCTCAGACAAGTACTCGTCCCGCAGGGGTCGCCATTCATATAACGACTTGTCCTTAGCGGATGTCAGTAATCAATTTTTTTTGACAAAAAGTAAAATCATACCGAGGGCTTGAACGGTTGTGCGGTTGCCACCAAGGGAGGCGGTGTAGCAGGGCGGTCATAAAAACCACCCAGGTCCATGTTGTAGCGGTCACCAGAGTCCAGAAAGGAGTTGTCGCCATTTGGGGCGTTGTCGACCTCCATTGGCACGGGGTTCATCATAGCCGCCGCCCGTGAACGCTTGACCGGACTAGGGGGAGCCACGGCCAAGACTTCAGTGTGGACGCGTCTACCATCGGCGGATGGACGCTCGACGACTGTTTCTATGGGTGCATTGGTGGTGTGTGAAGGACCGCCCAGAAAATCCGCGACACTCCCAGTGAACACAAGGTCGTCGGCCGCTGTGGGCGGAACCCCGGTTCGACGCCGCTTGGTGCTCCGACGGCTCATCCACTATATCCAGTGCCTGGCCTGGCGGCGCGCAAAAGGGACTTGGGGCGCAGGATTGTTTAAGCAAAAAGGGGGTGTGTTGGTGTGTTTCCTGTAGAGTAACAACGCGCGAAAGTTGAAGCTCTCGCGCGTGTTGTTTGTTGAATAACAACGCGCAAAAGTTGAAGCCTCGCGCGTGTCGTTTGTTGAATGACCGTTTGTGGGCGCGTTGATGTGGCTGACTAATCTTCTTGATGGCGACACACGCACTATTCTTCTTCCACCCACCGTCAACGCGCACCAAACTCGCACCTCTCAGCTTGGCGGTATCCCCTCAGGACGCGTCATCTTTTGCTGCCAATTCAACAAGCAGCCGGTATGTTACCTCCCTCTTTTTTTGGGGATTTGTTTCCTCTTTGCTATTTGCCTTCGCCGAGACAATGTGGTCCGGACCTTGGGCGTGCTTTGTTGTACCTCTTGCCACCACGATGACGTTGACCAGACCTTGGGAGTGCTGGAGAATCTTGGTGGCACGATCACTTTTTTTTTCTTTTCACTTTGATAAATCACGATTCATCTTGTCCCACCCACACAAACTAAACTCATCCAACAGGCAGTCTCTCTGTGTCTTCTACTTTCTGGGGAGCTGAGTCGCTCAGGCCTAATTTGTCTAATCTGGTAAGTAAGTGACGCCAAAGTGGTACGATAAAAAAGTGGTACGATCAAAGTCTGACCACCGTCTGCCAGCGCACACCTCAAATTCACCAATGTCCTCTCAAGCAGTCGTAACCTCCGTCATTGGCCCTCCTCACCCCGACCCTCTCCTCGAGTGGCTGAAAGGATGTCCCCGCGTTAGGCAGCGGGAGGAAGAGTCAATGATCAGGGCGGAGGAGCAGCGGCGTCGTGCGCTGTGGTGGGAGTGGCGTACCTCAGCCCCCGCTGTCGTGGTGCCGAGGTGAGCCTCCGCCGTCCGATACCTACTCCGTCATGCTGACCAGTCCTTAGCTCAGTCCTTAGCTCGCAGGCGGATCCTCTACTTGATCAGCGATTTCTTACCCCAACTCTCACTCCATACCTCACGACCACGTTCACCCTATCATCAACGCTGGAGCGCGGTGAACGCTACGCAAATTTCGACGCCGTTTTTAGCTTTGTTCTTCCCAAGTTCCACGCAGTGATCCACAACGCCTACCCGGTGCGTCCTCACCAGTTTGCTCGCGCGTGGAATCTTCTGATTGCGCTCAAGAGGTCTCATCATCACACCGCCCCCGCCGGTGCTGGGCATCGCAACACAGCCTTTGGCCACTGCCCCGCCTGCCCGCGCTCCGCGATTGAGCTCCCTGGATGGGGGGGGGACGACGAAGCCGACCAGTGACCTCTCATCTCTGAATCTACCTCTATCTCTCTCTCTCTTGAACGCGCATCCGTCGCATCTTGATCTGTACCCCCTCAATCGTGTTACCTTTTTCTGTCGCATCCTATGGACAACGCTAGTGTATATAGTAGAAATGAAATGTATAGAGTACAAAATGCATATTCTTTGATGATTCACAATGAAAGAGCTCGAAAGCTGACCTTATTCGTGCAAAATGTATGGCTCCTGTCTGGCGAACCTACGACGGTGTCTGGTGAACTTGCGACCTGTCTGGTGAACTTGCCACCCGCCGAATTCTTCGCAACGACCTCTATGAACACCCACACCCTTTCACGGCCCATTGGACCCCAAGGTATTCAACTATGCACCTCTGGGAGTCCATTTGAATTTTTTAGCATTTATTGAGAGGAAGACCAAGTGTCGGTATCGGTTGGACCAAGATGAGGCCAAAGGAGTGTATTTACCCTTGTACTTCGAAGCCAAACCTGCGTCTTTCATTGCTCTTTCACGCTCAACTCCCTTTTCTGGCTTCCTCAACCTAGGCTCGTACTCCCTACGCTTAACAAAACTCTGGTACAACTGTCTTAGTGGTTTCCAAGCGCAGAACGACTGTTGGAGCCGACTGCTGTGGCATGCCGGGCAAAAGGCGCGTACCGTCGGAGGCGCAGCGGCAGGCGGAGGCTCGTTACCGGGAGAAGTATGTGTGGAAGTAAATGCTCTTGTTCACTAACGTAGAAGGTACAGGAATGGGGAAGAACTACGGCGTAAAGCGCGCGAGCGGATGGCTGCACGTCGCGCCAAAATGGCCGGAACCGAGGAGTATCGTGCTCAAGCCCGGGACAACAGCGCGCGATTCCGTGCAGAACACGGCCCAGAGCTGCGCAGCAAGGCACGGCAACGGCGCGCAAAGTAGGGAAGCCCTTCCTTTTTGCCTCCATACCTACCCCATTTTTTTTGTCAGAGTGGCCATCGCCAAAATAGGTTATGACGCGTGGTTAGAGGGTTATGAGCAACGCCATGCCCCAGTCCCCGAAGCGGAGGCCGACCCCGAACCTGTCCCTGAACCTGTCCCTGAACCAGTCGCCGAGCCCGAGCCCGAACGCATCCAGCATGTTCGTGAGCGCTTCCTCGATCATCAGACGAAGGTCAACCATTGGCTGGATAACTGCGATCCCACCACCGCGCCAGACTACGTTCCAAAGCCCGGGGAGCAGCCTTACTTCCAACGCGGGAAACGACGATGGTATTAAATCCATATTTTCTGTACCTTTCACCACCCAAATAAATTCTTGCTTGCTCATACTCGACTGGAATACAAGAACGAATTATGATACATTCAAGATAGCTAGATAAAATACAGATTTTATAACTACATTTTGAGACGTTGTAGAGGTCCGAAAGTACGAAGATCAAAGACATAAAATATACAATAAAATCAAGAAAAATCTCTGCGTTCTCGTGTCGCGCGTTCAAAGAAGTTCTGAGGGACGAGGTTAAGGAATACGAAGATCAAGGGCAATGCAAAAAGACGTACCACCGTCATCGTCATCGTCATCCTCGAGAAGAAGGGCAGCGACTTGGTTCTGGTCATCCAGGTTGCGACGGGCCGCCGTGAGGACGCGCGTCCACGCGTCCTCCACCTCCGCAATCTCGTCGAGGGTGAGATCGCCGCTCGCAACCTCGCTGGTCGAGGGCAAATTGCCATTACCGCTGGTCTGCGTCGTTGCCCGGCGCCGGTTTGGCGCGAGGAGGCCTGTGAGATGGGCCCACTCTTCCTCGGTAGACCCCTCGGCGCTGGGCTCCGCTAGGGCGACTTCCCACGCACGCGCAAGCCCACGTGCAAACCCCGCGCGGAACTCATGCTCTTCGGCAGGGCCCCGGCGCATGCGTCGCCAACTGTCCTCGACGCCCTCGCCGTCGGTCTGGCCTTCGAGCCGTGCAGGTCCATACGCGTATCGACACGCGCGGTCGAACGAACGACAGCGCGCGGGCTGTGAGCGGCTGTTGAGGGTGGGGGAAGGCAGATCGGGAGAGGGAAGCAGCGGGGAAGGCAGAGATGCAAGCGCGTCGAGAGAATTGGCGGCAGCGGCAACGTCCTCGTCGAGAGGGTCAGCGGCTGCAGCGACGGCCTTGTCGAGCGAGTTGGCGGCCTCCTGGGACTGGCCCCCGGCGTCGTCTTGCTCAATCTCCGAAAGTGTTTGTGGGTTGTTGCTCTCTTCCTCGCGGTCGCCATCCTCGCTGTCACCATCGACGAGAATTTCGATGACACCATCCACAATGACAATCGGGCAGTCGTCCGGAACACCAGGGGGAATTTGGCGGCTACGGTCGAGGGCCCGGCGCGCATCTTCTTTTTTTTTGTATAGTTGGAGCGAATTGTCATTGCGCGCTTTCTTGCACAGCTTGGCAAAGATTTCTTGCCTTTCGATGACAAGACGTTGTTGACGAAGGATGATGGCGTGCCCGAGGATGAGAAGGGCTTCTGGACGAGTCTCGTCGTCGAAGGCTGCCCAAGTAGCGAGCTCGGCAGCTATGTGGTCGTCGTCTGCCTCGATCACCCTCTCGATCATCATCCGGCGACTAAAATAAGCGAGCGTGAGCGCGATCATCAATATCTCGCCAAACGGAGACTTGCGTTGGTGTGTCTGGCGCCATAGGTGAGTTTTGCAGTTTCTTCGCGGTTTTCTGTCGTTCGACCTCAGAAAGGACTGTGGGAGGTGGCGTACCAGTTTACAGTCCCTCATGTGACAGTGGGACTGTGGCGTACCAGGTATATAGCTTCTCATGTGACGCGGCACGACCGCCCGCTTGTCCTCAGTCCTCCTCCACCCACGTTCTTTTGCAAAAAAAAAATGTCTGACCGCCGGGTGAGTCCTCCCTCGATACCCGGTCTCTTTTGCAAAAGGCTGATGTCTATTACCAGACCCGATGCCCAGCACTGTACTATCCATCTCCCGGCGGTGAAAACACTTTTGTAGTCGACCATGACCCCGACGGCAGGTTCTACGTTGTCGGTAAGGGCCGTGCCGTAGGTATATACAACAATGCGTCAGTATCTCTTGGTATATTTTTTTTTTGCTGCTCACCAACAAACTTTTTCAGAAATCGCGCGAATGAGCAGACCGACGGCTACTCGGGCTACGTCAAAAAAAGCGCCAAGCGCTGGGGTGGCCTCAACGGCGCGAGAAAAATGTGGGATGACATCTGTGACGAGTACCACCGCGACGGGTGTCCGCCGCAGATCCTTCCCGCGGGCTTTCTCGCGCCTACGCCCGTCGACCGCGCAAGTCCATGGCACCCTTTCGATTCGCTCCCCTCTGTCGCCTCGCCCAGGACTCCTCGTGTCTCCAACGAAGTGCGCTCCAGCGTCTCTCCAAGCCCCATGCGTGCCCCTGTCTCCAACGAAGTGCGCTCCAGCGTCTCTCCAAGCCCCATGCGTGCCCCTCCTTCCAACTTGCCCTTCGACCCTCCTCCTTCTTATCACCAGCTCTCCCCCGCCGTTTCCTCACGCCCACGCCCGCGTCCTGCGCCCTCGACACCTGTTCCTGCCTCGCGTGCCGGGCCTTCGACGCCGGTGCCAACATCACGCACCGCGCCTTCGACGCCGGTGCCAACATCACGCATCGCGCCTTCGACACCCGTGTCGACGTCACGCTCCCGCCCGCGAACGCCGGTGCCTGCGAGTTCGAGTCCGTCCGACTCTGCGGGATACTCGTCGGGGACGGGCTACTCCAGCGACGACGAAGGCTCTGAGATTGACCTGGCCCAAGACATGTGGGCCATCGAGGGTCTGCCGGGCAAGCTCTTCGTCACGAAAGAGCTCGCGTTTGCCAACGCTTCTGCGTCACCCGTCCGGAACCCGCGTTATGCGTCGGGGACGGACATAGACGCGCTCAGGTTATTCTCGCGAGGCCTCATCTAGTACATTGCCCCTTGTTTCTTGTTTTCTTGTTGGTACTCCTCCTCACCGCGTGGCTCTGTTGTGATTTTTTTGCTTACTGCTCACGGACTTCGCCTACTTGTATCCATATCCACGGACTTCGATTTCTTTTGTAGCTGTATATAGAAAGTTTCCTATTCTCATGTACAATTTTTGTTACATGTAAATCTATCTGCTTTCGTGTAAAGAGTGGGCAACTTGAGAAACGTGAGGATGAATGGTCATGAAAACGTGAGGATGAATGGTCATGTAATCAAAAAAATGAAGTCTTGTTCGGTTGCGCCGCTGCGACTCGAGTCCTCGCTTCCACTACGCCATGCCAAAAGGAAAAGTCAAGACAACCAAGGAGGCCGACACCGTCCCCAGAAAACGAGGAAACCAGGGCGATATCCATGGAAAGCGCGAGGAGTTTTTGATGAGCCGCCTTGAAGAGTATCGCGCGAAGTCAGCCAAAAAACAGACTCAAGCTTGGTGGCCGGACGTTTTCCGCGCGTATTGGGCTAGCTTTCCCTGGCGTCTCTCTCTGTCGCAGGAGCCCGGCACGAATGAGGAGATCCCGGACGACAAAGATCTTTCCGATGCAGAAAAAGTTGCGAAGGCGAAGATTCTGGACGACACCGAGGCTGTAAGTGGAAGAATCGAAGAAAAGGGGAGGAACACTCACACAGATATACAGAAAATTAAACGCTGGTTTAGTTATCGACGCGCCCCCACCGGCGGCGCGTCGAATCCGTTCGCCAAGTTCCTCCGCCAACTTCGTTCCGATGAACGCCAGCCCAAGCGACTGCCCGACTGGCAGGTCTACATGCAGGATGAGGAAAAAAACGACGCGGTAAACGCGAAGTTTGCCGAAGACTTTCCGGAGCTCGTGGGGGCGAAGAATACGATCAACATCCGCGCGCAGATTGCACGCAAATTGCTGGCGGTGGAGTCCGACGAAGTGAAGGAGGTATTCCGCAAAAGGGGAGACGAAGACTTTGAGGAGTCGATGGACGCGTTCAAGGCAAAGGAGGCAGGAGGGTTTGATGATCCAGAACTGTCCGCTGAAGAGCGTCAAGACGCACGGATGCGACTGGCAACTACAGTCCAGCCCCTCCTCGACTCTCTTCGTGCATACACCGGCTATCACTTGACTTTGCTTGCTGGGACGGTGGAAGAGGGACGCTTCGATATTCGATCGTAAGTGCAGTTTAATGCTGCGAGATGGTGTATTCATGGCTGATAATGTTGTCAGCGTGCATGCTGGGAAAACGAAGGCGGAAAAGGGTGAAGAAGGGAAAGACTTTACCAGATGGGACCCCGTAGGGTACAAAGACCGCATCATGACTCAGTTCATGCGGTATTTGGCCGTCGCTGAGGGGGCAGATCCCGTGGCGACGGCAGCCGCATCTGGCCCGCCCCCGGCATCGAAGTCTGGCACGCCGCCCGCTGGATCGGCGGCCCAGACCGAGTTCCCACCCCCCAATCGAGCCCTGACCCCACCCCCCAATCGAGCCCTGACCCCACCGCCGAATCCCGTCCCATCCCCGCCCCCGAATCCCGTCCCATCCCCACCCCCAAATCTCATCACGACGCCGCCCCCGAATCCAGTCACGACGCCTCCCCCAAATGGCGCTTCCCCGAGTCGCGCCCCGTCCCCGGAGAAGGACAACAACAGGGACGACGCGCCCGAAGACCTTTTGGGCCACTTGAGCGATGTAGGGAGCCCGCTGAAGCGCGCTGTTGCTCGGCTGGAGGGGCAGGCACAGCTGAGTCGCATATGGGAGTTGGAGCGTGCCTCGTCTTTCCACCGCGTGCGAGAGTCGAATATCGCGAGAAATAACGAAGCCTTGGCGGCGCTTGGCCTGCAGCAGGAGATGCGCGACTTGATGAAGGATGTCGAAGTCAGCAAGGGAGGGACGAAACGCAAAAACACGGGCAATGCAAAGGGACGGGCTAAGCGTGCCCGCCGCGATGAGGAGGACTTCGGAGAGGGTGACGAGGACGACAGTGAAGGTGGTGAGAGCGACCGAGAGGATTCCCCGACGCCACGAGCGGAGCCCCGCACTCGGGCTGCGCGGGGTAAAAATCCGTCCGTGACCGCGCGCCCCGCACGTGGCCGCGGTCGAGGTTCGCAAGCCACGGTGTCGGGCGATGGCGTACCCAAGTGGGCCGCAGAGGCGCGCGAGACGTTGCTGGATGGCGCCGGCGGGGCGGTATGGGAGAGCGCCGTTGAGCTGTGGTGGACGCGCGAGAAGGCCGCGGGTTTCAACGGGCCGCCAAAAGGCGCGAACGTGAAACTGCGCCCGAAGGAAGTCAAGGGCTGGGTAGCGCGTGCGAGGACGGGAGGGCCAAACCCGGCTATCGTCGACGTGATCGGATTTTCGGTCGATTGGTGGAAGTGGTGGGTCGCAATCAACCCACCCTGGCGTCAGCTCGAGGGTGGGAGGCGTCTGAAGAGGGAAGGTGAGGGTGATTGGGAGTCGGCCGCCCAGACGGGCCCCAACGGAATGCTCAACGTGCTGGTTTGTCTGCGTTGGTGGAGGGATGTTTTGAGGAGTGATTTGGGGGAGTGGGAGGAGGCACTGGCGGACGTGGAGTGGCTGTTGAAGGAGGTGATGTAGGTAACGATATTCATCTTGAACTTGCATATGCTGATCCGCCCTAGACGAACGGAAGGGCCAGCGCCGGAAGCGGAGGGATCGAGCGGGAATTGATGCGCCCTGCGCCGCACCGCCAGCCATGCAGCGCTTCCCAACGCGCAATGGCGCCGTATATAATGTACCTTGTATTTCTTTCTTGAATTTGAAGGGCTGGCAGCAGGAGGATACGAGTGAAGCGCTATTAAAAGCGGATTTTTGTTTGTTTTGATGCCCCATCATGATATTTGCAGGATCCGAAAACATCGGACGACGACGGCCGGCACCATAGCATCATTTTGATGGTATTAAAATGCCGCCGAAACGGCCGAAAGCCCCATCAGAAGCCGCCAGCAGCCCCGCGGAAAAATATAAAACGGCCACTACATTTTGCAAAAGGCCTTGTGGGTCCGCTCAGTCCACTTTGTAAAATAGTAACTAAATGGGTTGTATTCTACGAGCGGCGTGCGGGGCGCGTGAGCATGCGGAGAATACCGCCCTTGTGTGCGGACGCGAACGCCGCCTCGGCATCCTGCATGCTGGGGAACGAGGCACAGAGGTTGCCCTTGATGCCGACAGTGTTCAGCGCGCATTCGAGGTATGTGCGATACACGCCGGGCACGACATCGCGGCAGACCGCGTACCATAGGTCGGTGGCACCGCAGGTGAGTGGATTGTCGGCGTAGGACGACGGGAGAGGGAGCGGGGTCGAAGAGCTGTCAGGCGGCGTCGTGGAGTCGCCAGTCCAGCCGCGCGCACGGGCATAATCGATGGCGGCGTTGGCGGTGTCCATCGAGGGGAAGCCGGCGTGAATGGCAATGCCGTTGCCGGTGATGCTCCGCTGGACGTCCGCCCAGTCCTTGAATGCCCCGATTTCGCCGCCGTAGAAGACGACGTAAGCTTCGCAGGGGGAGCGGCGGCGGGCTCGCGAACCAGAGGACTTGACGCTCGCGCCGCGGACACCTTGGGTGAGTGAACCGGCCTCAAGCCAAGACACGACACGGCCGGTCTTAGTTGGGGACACCACATCGTACCCTGCCTTGCGGCGGGCAGGCGTCGAAGGGGTCGAACGGCTCGCGCGGGGTGCAGGAGGCGAAGGCGGGAGTTCAGGCGAGGAAGGCGGGAGTTCAGGCGAGGAAGGCGGGAGTTCAGGCGACGCGGCAGGGGGGGTCTTTGGGGCGTTACCTGCAATGCATGATGAGTGGCAGGGACGCAAAAGGCAGAGAAACATACGCAGGAACTCCGCGGCATCCATTTTGCGGATGAGTGCATCGATGTCGTCGTCGTCTTCGGCGGGTTTGGTGGCCAGCCGCCTTTGGTATATGAGAAGCACCTTGAGGAGAACGGGCGGGAGCTCACGGGCGAGCTCACCCAGGCCCATTACATCGACGACTGCCTCGAGCTGGGCGGTGCTCAAGTGGCCCAGAAGCTTCTCCAGCTCGCGGGGCGGGATTCGTTCTGTGGAGGCCAGACGCTGGGCGAGCTCAGCAGGGGTCAAGTCGTTTGTCATTGTGAGGCGGGAGAGGAATAGGGATAGTGGGTCTTGCACTAGGAAACAACCAGGGTGGAGTTGATTGGCGGAGTTGATTGAGGAGAACATGTGAAGTGGGACCCGGCGTGGAAGCGAGAGTCTTCGGCCCAGCAACTACATCAGAAGAGTGCGGTGAGGAATGGCAACCATGAGAGAAAATGAGAGAAAGGGGTGAACCGGAAAAACGGGAGCGCAACATCGGACGTCTAGGCTGTAGCCTGACGCACCTCGTGGCTGCAACTTGCTAATCTGATGTGACTCGTGGCTGGGACCTGAATGTATCTTGTATTGGACTCAAGATTTCTGGGGGTCGTTGGCGGGGGCGCAAGAGTAGCAGAAAGACATATATTCTTTTTTGGGGGGCACGAACGAGCGGCAGGACTCAAAAAGATGCTGTAAATATCACGACATGAAACCAGGACCCTTTTTTTGATGCCAAAACTCCCGTTGCGCCGGTGTCCGCAGGCTGCAGCCTGAGACGCGAAGCGGCCAATTAAATTTCGATGACAGCGAGAGAAAATGGAATATACCTTCAAGCAACCTGGACACCGCCCCAGGTGAGAGCCTGGTTGAAGGCATCGAGGGCCAGGGCTTGGGTGGTATACGCCTTGCGGGCGCCGTGGGCAACGCCGCTGATGGCGACGTGAGAGAGGGCACTGAACGAGCATGATTAGTAAATTATTGTTGAGTAAAGCGAGTGAAATAACGGACAATTGGTCAACGACTCCGACGAAATGGCCACGCGTAATAGCATACCACTCCGGCGCGGGAGTTTCTTCCTCGATGGGAAGAAGAGACTGGCGGGGAACGGCACTAAAAACCTCGTTGGCGAGGAAGGGAGCATTGGCATCGCCGTCGCGCAAGAGAGCGAGGAGAGGAGCGGGCAAGCCAGCGCCGGGCGGAGTACGGGCAGCGGCAGGAGGAGCGGGGGCGGCAGCAGGGGCGGGGGCGGCAACAGCTGGGGCACAGGGAGCGGCAGGGGCGACAGGCGGAGCAGGAGCAGCAGGAGCGACGGTGAGAGCCTGGCCGATGGCGACGGGGAACGAAACCATGCCGAAAACTGGCAGCACGATTAACATTCCGCCCACTAAATTGGTTCGACTAAGTAAAAAGGAGCGGTAAGGGGGAGAAGCGGGACACTTACTCATGAGCTGCGCGGCCTGGGGCTGGTGCTGGGGCTGGGGCTGGGAGCGGGACTGGTTCGTCATGGCGGAAGGGAGGAAAAGTGAAGGGAATGAGAAGGGGAAGTTGGCCGATAGATTATATACCGTTTGGGGCAGATCTGGATTCCGATTTGGGCCGGGTGTATTTGTACAGAAGGGGAGAGACGTAGGTGATAAATGTTGATGACTGGTTCGGGCCCCGCCGTCGCCCGGTTCGACAATCTTCACAGCTACGACTATATCCTTTGACGGCAAAGAGTCAAGACCTATAACATCGCGCGGTACGTTGAGTGTATACACCCTGCGGACAGAAAAGCGTACTTACTCCGTCCTGGCCTTTTGAATTGGTAGCTCTTCAATGGCAAAAAACGGAATGGCACCAAGAACGCGCAAACGGAGCTGGAAGAAGATGGCAAAAAAAGACCGACGCAACCTCAAGATGTGGGCGGACGGTGCACGCGAGTCGGTGCTCAAACCGCATATACCAGGCTACACCGATGCTCTGGAGCGGGGGTGGCGGGCGGAGCGCGACTACGTTCTGCAGGTTTGCAACGAATTTCATGCCAGAATTGCTTGGCGACTTGAGGATGACGAAGAACCGGAGGAACCCCTGCCCGAGTACGACGAGTTCGCGACGCCGCTTGTGGAAGAGCTCAACGAAGTGGACACTGTAACGAAAAGGTTGCGTATCGAAACTTTGAATGCGGTGAGTAAGGAGTTGTGGGCGCGTTATTGATCTGTGTCGCGTGACCTAAACTCCTGTTCTTAGCGCATCGGTCGTTGGCTGAAGTATCGTGCCCGCAAGTTGCGACGGCCCACGAGGATGGACCGCAGCCGCGACCCTTTTGCAGTAATGGTGGCTAAACTCGCGGGCATCAACTCTCCGCCAAAGGCTCGGCAGGCCTTTCAACAATACATGCATGAATCCTATGACGACGAAATAGCACCGGCCGTGGCCGCACGTTGGAAAGCTTCTGCTGTCGAGGAGGACGGGACGTCTCTGAAGACCAAGAAGGGGCCCGGAGCGCCCTTCCGCGCTCAAGTCGCGCGAGAGTTATTCAGCGAGTTGTCCGAGGAGGAGCAGGCGGGCTTGCGTCAGCGTGCGCAAGAGGAAGCCAAGATTGCCAAAGAGGAATACGCTAAGGCTATGAAGAACCCTCCATCGAAGGCGCCAGAGGACCGGCAGAAGTGAGTGCGCATTGAATTTAGGGGAAACTAGTACTGAACGACAGGCAGGTGCATAGATGCTATGGGGCCTTTGGTAGCTCGCTTTCTGGGGGCGGTTGGCGAATATACGGGTCTCCTGTCGTACGCGGTTTTCGGAGGGCCCATGCCCGAGTTCGGGGGGGAGCTGAGAACAATAACGTACGTCGCCCTTCGCCTGAATTTTGTGGGGACTCGACAAAAGCTCGACAACGACGAGAACGCCCCTGCGCGACCAGACGGCCTGCTCGGACGTGCCAAGTACACCATACGCCAGGACGACGACGACTCGGATTCCGAATCCAGCGATGGTAGCGACTCGGACTCAGACTCGCATAGCGACTCGTCAGACAGCGAGCTGGAAGGGGAGGGGGGAAAGAAAAAGGGCAAGGGGAAGGCGCGGAAGGAGAAGGAAAAAGCGAAGAGGAAAAAGGAGAAGGCAAAGAAAAAGAAGAAAAAAGAGGAGGTGAGGGAGAGGGAGGAGCGGGCGGCGACGGGCAGGATGGCGGGTAAAAAGAGGAAGGCAGACCAGGGGGAGAAGGAGGGAGGAGCGAAGCGCGCGCCCGCCGAAGGCAGCGCAGCTTCGGGCTCCGGGGTGCAAGTATCGGAGCCAGTGCGCCCACCGCAATTGACGATGGAGCAGGAGCGGGCGATCAACATCGCCAACAACAAGAAGAAGTTGGCGGAGGTCGATGAAGCGTGGCGAGCGAGGCACCCAGACACAGCGGCCGAGCTGGACGCCTTAAAGGCGAAGAAGCCGACGAGACCAAAACCCCGGCCACGCGTCAAGAGTGCGGTGGACCCCGCCGAATTGCGGCACTCGAACAGAGGCAAGGTGGGAGAGAACAGTGAAGGGAGTGGGGAGAACGGGGAAGGGAGTGGAGCACCGTCAGGTAGGTCTCTTTGGTTTGCAGGCAATACTGAAGTGCTTACCGTCATCGCACAGGAGAGGACGTAGAAATGCCGGATTTCACCGAATCGAGCAGGGCGGACGACATTGCGGTAGAAGAAATGCTGGACGCGGGGCAAAAGACGGCAACACCGTCTCCCGCACCACCCCCGCAAACGGCACCGCCTGCGCCTCCCCCACCTCCCCCACAAACGTCGGCCGTTGCGCCTCCCCCACCTCCGCCGCAAACGGCACCGCCTCGACCTCGACCTCCCCCACCACCACCGCAAACGGCAGCACCTGTGCGTCCCCCGCCTCCCCCGCAAATAGCACCACCTCGGCCTCCCCCACCACCTCCGCAAACGGCACCACCTCGGCCTCCGCCGCGAACGTCGCCGCCTCCGATACCTTCGCGCCAAGAGCAACCCTCGGGAACGTCACGCCCTCCGCCGCCTTCGCGCACAGACCAACCGACAGCGGTTCTTGGGCAGACGGGGAGAGGGAGTGTGTTTGGGTCTGCAAAGGGCACACAGTTGGTGCCCGTGCTCGTGCGGAGAGGGACTGCTCCTGGGGCTGCAGGACTACCGCCAGCGAATGCAACGCATCAGTCGGTGCCCCCGCTGTCTCAAGCCGCTGCCGCGGTGCTGGCCCAAAAAGCGGGTGACACCGCAGCCAGCGGGAGCAGCGGTAGATCGGGGTCTGAGTCAGGCAGCAGCAGGGACACAGCTGCAACGTCGACGTACCCTGAAGTTGTGAGCGAGATCCCAGGCTGCCCGACGGATGCTGCGGCTTGGTTTAGCGCGATATACAGAGAGATCAGCGTACAGGCTCTTGGGGACAGCTACAACGCAGTGCTGAGCTTGTTAATCGAGCTCGAGCGGGGGTACGGCTGGAAGTTGGGGGCTCCGAGAGGACTGACGGCGGCAAATCGACCGGGCCAAGTGTCGACCTGGGTGGGACTAGGGCGAGGCGCACGCGGGGGGTGGATATCCAATGGTGTAGGGCCACAGATCGACTCCCTGGCTGTTTACGACGCGGCGTGGTGGAAATGGTGGGGTGGAATGCAGCCCACTTGGCGCAAAAAGGATGCCGGGAAACCGGGGAGGTTTACTCGCGAAGCGTATCCGACGGGGGCGCAGGCGAATAAGGCGGCGTGGGCGTCTTTGCGCCACCTGGGCCAGAACGGGGTCGTCACTCTCGCGGCGACACTCTATTGGTGGGGGAAGGCAGTAAAAGCAGGGGGGGCTGAAGATCGCGAGTCGTGGGCGGAGGCGGTGACAGACGTCAAGTGGATGTTGCGCGGACTACGCGCAGCAGACGCAGCGGGGCAATCATCCGACCTGGGGACCGAAAACGAGACCGATGAGTTACGCTCTGGATCTGACTGATTGGGGCCCGCCTGTGCCGCTTCGTGCGTTTCTTTATTTGCTGTCTCTGCCATGCTGCTCGCGCTGTTGTGTACATAATCGCTGTCATAATGCCGTCGGTCCTCTTGCTTTGCCTTTACCTGCTATACGTTTCTTAGATTGTACTGTCTGTCGCTCGCCGAATTTTTTGGTAGTTCTTGTTAGAGAAAAATCAATGTATGTCCTCATGAACTGTAAAGAAAAAAACTGAACAAAACGAACGAGCGACACGAATAATATTAGTTAGGATGACGCGGACTTGACTTGGTGCGTTTAAGGGAATAAACGCGATCACGTGACCATCGATTCTGTGCCAAAGGAGCCCGAAAGGTTGACGACGGAAATAAGATGGAAGGGGTGGGAGGGAGCAACAGGGATTGTGATGAGTAATAAAAGAGGAATGCAAGGTAAGAAAAAACACAATAAAATATACAGAAGAAATCATGGTTCTTGGGCAAAAGGGAGGATAGCGGGGAGTTGGATTAGATATCAACGTACATAAGGAGCAAACGAGTTTGATTAGGAGGGCGGGAGAGCAGGAATTGAGGGAGGGAACCAGAGGCGGGGGTTGCCGGGAGGATTGATGCGGCCAGGGTATGGAATGATGGATTTGACGGCGTAAACGAGCAAGAGGATTCGATTCAAACAGACGCAATGATCAAGGATATCAGCGTCCCAAAAAAGGTCGAAGGCCAAAGAGATTGATGGGCCAAAATGGAATAAGCGATAGATATCGGGTGGGGGACCCTAAAAAGGAATGTGAACGGCCGAAAGGCCGGCCCAAAGCGGGGCGGGAAAAGCCACAAAAAAGGGCATTTTGTTAGCCTAGCCTGACTCCTGGCTAGAGCCAGTCCAGAAGACAACAGGCCACCCTGGCTGCTACCACGCCAGTTTGACTTTATATTACTGCTACGGCTCGGTTGAGGGCCGGGAGGTTGCCCTCGTCGATTGAGGGGAGCCTCGATTTTGATACCGGGGATGCCCCAGTCGAAAGGGGTGTAGGCTGGAGGAGTCACCATGGTGGGGAGAAGGAAGGGACACGACGAGATTGCTGATGTCTCACGACATTGATAAGTGATCAATGTCGCTCGATTGGGAAGAGTGGTCCTGTCCGTTGATCATTCACGCTTTGTGAACTTATACTCACGCGATTCTCGTGTAATACATACAAGGTGGATTAGCATAATGTAAGATACGTCCCCGGGAGCAAAAATAACATGCGTACCATTTTTTCCGAGCGAGATATTCACTTGATGAACACATTTTGATTTTCGCCGTCCTCATAGCTAGATAGGAACTTTCTCGATCAAAGAGCAGAGCTATCAGTAGGCAATGGTTATAGTACCTGGTTGGGAGAAGCAGAGACTTGTGGAATCAGCCCAGCTTGCAAGGCAACTGAAGCAGTCTGAGAATGTCCAACATTATAACACACCCAGTTTTGATTGATACACGGTCGAACTTCAGATTCGGGGTCGCCTTTAAGTATACAGAAACATATGTCAGAACAAAGCAGTTTGGAGAGGTTTGAAATTTCAACACATTTTGGGGTCTTTCGGCTATTTCACGAGCAGTTGGACATCCAAGATGGTTTGAGTGCCCCAGGCATGTAGATACAGTATCCATGTACCCAAATTCGTCATTTGAACTGGGGTTTTTGACATCCAACAGGAGGTATGCGTTGAGCAGACCCAAAACGAACTGAATGCTCGTCTCTTTTGAGAGAAAACACTACGACTCTTCATGTTCAAACACGTCGAAGACAGATTTTTCAACCTACTTTCCATGTAGCCTCCCAATTCTTTTAGATTTCTTTTCAGCATGTTTCGAATGTTCTACAGTGAATTTTCTAGATTTAAACGGTGCTCAGCGGATGAGTAGGAGGTGAAAGTAGATGTTGAACGTACGATTTGGCGGAGTGATGCGACTA
Organism: Mycena vitilis; assembly: GCA_029203975.1. Taxonomy (NCBI): domain Eukaryota; kingdom Fungi; phylum Basidiomycota; class Agaricomycetes; order Agaricales; family Mycenaceae; genus Mycena; species Mycena vitilis. Next base: position 5,577 of record JARGYF010000242.1, on the reverse strand, counting down.
ATTGATGTGTAGAATAATCCCGAGCTATCAGTTCCAATTGAACTTTGAAAGTAAGATACTACCTAACATGTGCTTCCTGTGTATGCTTGAGCCAACAGCAAAGACGTAGCAAGGGAGGTTGAAATTGCAACTGAAAGGTTTGTTGCACCAAACGGGCCGAGGCTCCGAGCCAATCGGGTTCATTGCCGACACGACCGCTTATTCTCAGACGCGTTCAGAAAAAGACAGATAATCATTGCGTACACTAATCGTCCATTGTAGAAAGGTTCTCCATAAATGTAACTACCAGATCTTCGACATCGTCTGCCTCCCGCGCCAAGACCTCGTCTTCGCCATCCGATCCGTCCCAAGTTGTCGTGTGAGGCTGCACTTCGTCGGGCTCGTCGTACTCGACAATCTCGCGTTGGATCCCTAACTCGAGGGCAGCCCAAGGAGGCATCGACTCGGCCTCGCTGAGATGAGGATCACGGCCCACCCGTGCACCCGGGAACAGCGTCCCCGAGAACCCGGGGAGCCGACTGGTCTTGCGAAACTGACGGGCTATTCCTGTGTTAATGGCGGTGCGCTGTCGCAGCTGCTCACGTAGTTCATGCGCCAGATGCGGTGCTGCGTCCTGGTTGGCACGGATGGCGCGGGCGTAGTCCGCGTGGTCGTCCACCATAAACGTGATGGTCCGTCGTATCTCGACGTTAAGGCGGTGAATCTCTTCCTTGGCACGCTTGATGCCGAAGTAGAGAACCATCGCCTCCCGGTTAGCGGGCTTGGCCCATGGGAGGTTGCGGATATCTGTGGTGGTGTCGCGTAGGAGGTCGAAGTCGGCAAGCGCGACAGTGTTGACGACCTCGGTCCAGGCGAGACGGGGGCGCGGCGGGTTCAGCTGGGCAGCTGCGTGATTGTACTGCTCGAGCGCCGTGCGGATGGCCTCGGCACGGGTACGAAGGGCCTTGCTGATCTTCTCTCGCTGCTTGTACGCTGCATATTAATATTATCAGTTAATGTGCAAGATACAAGCGACTGCGACGCACCCACACCACTCATCCCCAGCTTCGTGAGCTCAAAAAGCCGCTTGACGACAAGGCTTTCGAGTTTGTCGAGGGCACGCCGGTACTTGCGTTCAGTCATCAGGATGAGCGCATCTTGATATTCCTTGGACTCGGGAGCCCAGCGCTCCAAGATGTCGTGCTCTTCTTCAAAGAGCACGACTTCCTCTTCTACACCGAGGTGTCGCGAGTGGCTGCTGCGATAGCGGCGCGTGCACGCCGTGATTTCGGGCTTCTGCCACTGCCGGTGGGTGATGTAGTAATCCATGCGGCTGTACTCGTCCTTTGCCTTCCGAGATTCCAGCCTGACATAATCTACGTGAGTGAGGAAAGGCGAGAAGAACAATAACTTACGCGGCGTCGTGGAGTTTTTTCAGCAGCTCCATATACTCAGCCGTCCGAGCAACTTCAGGGGGCTCGGTCTTCTTGGACTCAAAGTACGCGCGTTCTGCCGTAAGATAGGACTCGTAGTCCGCGGCACAAGTCCCGAGTTGCCGTTCGAGCTCTGCAAGCTGCTGCCCATTCATGTCGATCTTCTCAATTGCCTGGCGATAGTTAGCGAAAATAAATTTGCCTGTAGAAGAACGAGAACGTTAGAAAGAATTTGAAAGCAAATGAAGGAGAATTACCGGAGTTAGCATGCTTATCGGCGTCGTGGAAGTCGAAATGCTCGTCAATCTGCTGCTGGCGATGGAACGCCGAAGCTAGCCGCGTCACGGAAGCAAGATTGTTGGACTTGGCAAAGGTCCTCTCGCATTCCTCGAAGTCCTCGAGGCCCACACCTTCCACGTACATGGGATGCCAGCCCAATTGGCACTCGCGGTTATGCGCGTAGCCGTGGAAGGCGGGAACGACGCCTCTGAGGTGGAGGCCAACGGCTCGGGCGCCAAGAGAACTACGCCTCAAGGTGGTCCAGAAGGCACAGAATATGTCGTAGCCGAGGCCGATATCGGTGCCGTACTGGTCGAACAAGCGGCGCACGATTGCAAGTGGATACTTCATTCTGATTTGAGATTAGCGGGATTAATTTAATTGATATGGAGGATGCGTACAGTTCCCCACTCCGTATCATGTCGCACATGGCAAGGATATGGCCATGACGACAGACAGAGACAAAAATTCCCGTAACCGCGAAGAGAGCGAACATCTTATTGCGGGCTTCCGGAGCAGCAGCGCGCCAGCGCTCCACGCAGGTATTGATGCAAGTTTCCAGCTCCGCCAGCTCCGTAGCTTCCAGCTCGTTAACATTGAGCCACGCGACATCATCATCTTTGTTATCCGACGCGACGTTTGATGGATCTGCCAGCGGGTCGGGTGCAGTGGCGGCGGGCAGTTCTGCAGCTTTTGTAGGGGCCTTCTTCTTACGCTGCATGAACGAAGTCAGTATACAGTGAAATAAAACAAGACATCGCGGATATTGCGCACCTTTGCCTGAGCATTGGCAACTTCATCTTTGTACTCATCAACCTGCTCGGGGGTAATCCAGCGCGGTGACGTTGATGTGCGATTGTCGGCTCTTGTCTGACCAGCACGGAAGATGTCAGCAACAAGTTTCAAGGAGTTGTTGCCGTCTATAGTCGCAAGGACGGCAAAGATGAGTGGAGGTTCGTGGATAGTCTTGTAAAGACAGGGAGGACAAACATTCTGCATATACCAGTCGCCCGTTCTATCCAGTGCGACGGCGACCCGCGCGTTGACACCTCGCATAATTGCAAGATACGCGTCGTATGCAGTGCTGATCTGCTCGCCAAGATAACTCTTGCGCGGAACCTGTGTGATTAAGATTAGATAGATTACATTTGAAGCACGGCCTCACTTACATGATGAAGATAATGAAGGGTGCGAGCGAGCCCATCGATACTGAAGCGCGGGCACACACGGTGCTGCTGCCGGTACACTTCAAAGAGATGGAGTGGGAAGGCAAGAACTGGTTGCTCCGGGGATGCGCCGATGTAGCCGTAAGAGAGAAGAGTTGTGTTTGCAGTGGACACGCCGTCAGCATGTGAAAAGGACTTGAGGCCATACTCTGGCAAAATAATTAACGGTGTGCAGATAAAGCAGACGGAACGAACCTGAGAAAGAAGGGACCGTGAGCGGCCACGCCGTCGCTTCGTTGAGCGTGGCGGGGCCTTCATGTTTGAACATAAGGTACGCGTCGATCAGTTGCGGCATTTGGGCCCGCCACCTGTCGTTGGTCTCCTGAATGCGAGCGCTGCGAACGCGCGGATCACCGCGCCTGGAATATGATAAGTAGAGCACAAGATAAGATACTGGCAAGAAACATACCCGGGAGCAAGACCACTGATCATTTGCTCAAAAATAGCTTCTCCACCGGCGTGGCTTTGCAACACGCCTTCCTCGCCTGGAGAATACGATGCGAAGGCCCCGTCGAGGGACTCCCAATCGCCATCGCCATCATCGCCATCAATCATCTGCGGGTAGTACGCAGAGCTATCCGTGTCGATATCTACTAAATCTTGCCGTTGCGAATAGCTGAGAGCTGTGCCTCATTATATTACATGAAACAGAAGGAAAGTAAGGAGACATACTGGATAAGCGTGAATGAAAAACTTCGGTGGCTTCTTTTAGTTGCTTGCCGGTTTTATTGAGAGGGACGCTTTTCGTCTGGCGTATTCGACTCCCGTACGTGATCTTGACGCCATTGGACAGGCCTTTGGGCGGCATCGTGGTGGGCTCGTATACGGGGTTTTGCGAAAGGAATCCATTCGGTCGGGATTTATTGTGAACGCGCGACGCGGGTGTATTTCTCAGGCTAAGGGTAAGAGCGCGGGGTTGCCCACAAGACCAGCGCTGCACATGTGAAATTATTGATTAAAGGAAAGATTAAGGAATAGATATCGCGTACTATGAGATCAGAACACGATAAGGCGCGTTTGAAAGGAGTTATCCAGTGAAGAGGACGGTGCAGGGAACAATGGCGAGGAGAACACAGACACCGACACCGGAGTACATTGGTGGGAAGAGGGGCCAGCAAGCGCGCCGTCAAAGAGAGGTAGCGCGCCGTCGATATAAGAGGGGTGATTTGGAGCTTAACGAATCACCCAGAATGAACCAAGCCAAGTTCTATATTGAATAGTAACCAGGAGTTCAGAGTAGGGTGTAAGTTGCTTACCCCACCCGGAACCCCTGGTAACTAATTACTACAAACAAATAATGTACAAGTAGATATATAATGTAAGGCAGTAGCTGGCCCGTTGTGGGCCATGCGCACTCCTTACACTCTTCCCCCCAGGACGAGACTCCGAGTCCGACATTCAGCAGGAAAAGAAAATTTTTGCATAATCGCGTTTTTACAAGGTACTCGGCGTAACGCCTTGTACCCATCGCGGTGTTTTTCAGGTCGGGGGGTCGCTCTTCGCACCGGGCGTAACGCTGGTGCTAGGAGCGACGCCATCGTCCGCGTCCTTTTGCGGGGTTTCATCGTTCGTCAAAATTTCGCCCGCCTCGGGATTACCGTCCACTGTCGACGGCATCTCAGTGTCTTCGTCCATCGCGGTAGTGGTCGGGCCCTCTGTTGGGGCCGCGACGCCAGAGATGCTGGTGTGTGCGGGGAACCGAGGATAGAGAGTCGTGATGCCAGGGCGCGCGGGCCCATGGCTAAGCACGCTCCATTGCACGATGCGGGAGTCCGGCCAGTTAAGAACGTCGTACTGGTTTCGCGGTTCGTCCAGGAAGTTCTGGTTCGTGGGGCTCTGCGCAGGAAGTTCCGGGTGCGCAATGTTGTCGCGACGATTGCGCCAGGAGGCTGCGAATGCATGCAATGCTGCGGCAGCTCCTGTTCCCGGGTGAATTCCATGCTGGACGAGGTACGCCAGCGCGTGCGACATCTCCATGTTCGTCCCGTCGAATCCATACCGCTCGAGGGGTATATTATCGTGGACGTAGTTCCCGCGAGTGACGAATCGTTCGAATAGCCCGAATACAGACAATCCCATGAGCGTCTCGTCGACGAATCGGATCCGATGCAGGGACCCGGTTTCGTCGCGAGAGGGGGCGAGGAAGTTAACCAGCCGGGACGCCAACACGTCTCCGACTAGAGGTCGCGTCCCCGCGGGTGTCTCAGCGGCGGGCCATTCACCGTTCCACATGCGTACGCCCTGAGCCCACTCGCGAGGAGGGGCGCGCGTCATTTGTTCCAAGACGGTGGTTAGGGACGCCGCAGGGCCCAATCGGCTAGAGTATCCAGTAGTGCTCGCGGGTAGTGGGGAATCGCCCAAGTAAGAACGTTCATAGGGGGGCTCCGACACTACGCCGGGCATCGGCACATCAGGATCTCCCGCGGGTGACCCTTCTGGCTCGGTATGTCCGGTACCCGACGTACCCTGCGGGTTCCCACTTCGAGCCTTGGCGCGACGGCGGCGTGCGTTCCTGGAGGGCGCCGTTGATGGGCCGCGACGGCTCATCGGGACCGCCGACCCAGTGGTGGCCACCAGCCAGGTAGCTTCCGCAGGCGTCTGGCGACGGAACAAGTACTGTGTCCCGTCCGAACGCCTAGCGGTGCCGTTGGCTGCGTAAT
>JARGYF010000241.1:0-69541 GCA_029203975.1 Mycena vitilis | reverse complement strand
AACAAGTTATCACTAAGGAAGACATCGCAGGAAGGAATTTTCGGGACGTAGCCCGCAGACCGAACAACGTATAGCAAGTACAGGAAGTTGACGCGACAACGAACAAAGTGAAGCTGGAATTCACGCAACACCGGAGGAGGAAATATTCTTCCAGTGGCCAAGGGGATTGATCACCCTCGTGGCAAATTATGCAAATATGCGGAGCTTTTGATTGAAGAAAAATAGCGCATGTGACCAAGACGCGCACAGGATGGACCTCTCTAAAATTCGACTAAACAAGAAATATTTCCCGACCCCAAATCTTTTCCCAAGTCTTCTTCCCCACCAAAGAGATAATCCCAACCAATGGACCCATCGAGACAGCTGCCAACTTCGGACGATTGGTTCCCGTATAAAATCGCCGGGATTGGGACGCCGTATTCATCGTCATAATACGACCGGTCCGATAATTCACCAGAAGAGTCGAAAGGATAAAAATCCCGTGTGGTGCTCCCCTTTCCCTGGGACACGCGTGCAAAGACCATGGCACCGTGGAGGGTTTCCCTGTTTAAAGGCGCGATAACGTGTGCGGAGGTTGGGAAGCCTACGACGCAACATATCCTATAGAGGATTTCGAACATCACGACACTTTCGCCGGGATATTCGAATTCGGCCGGAAAAGGAAGGGCCCAATCATCCAGGAACTGGATAATATACGCGGACTTCGCTATGTCTAGCAGACGCTGTTTCCAGAAAAGAAATAAGCGCTGGGAAGAAATTTCCGGAAAGGATTCCGCGGGAAAAACTCACGCAATGAAGGAGAACTCGCGTCAACCAATATCTTATTTCGGATAATTCCGGCGCGGAATAATTCGCCAGGTCGACTTCCTTCTCGAACCCATGCGTCACCGCGGAATGGAGAAAATACACCAAGGGGCGAAGACGATATTGGAAGAAGTCAGGAAATGATTCCACAGGGGACCAGTGGTCGGCATCAAGCTCGTGAACGGGAAGGGACAACCGACGAAGGATGGGTCCGTGCAAAAAGATGCGCGAGACCGGGGCTGGCCGACATGCGATTTTCATCGACGGGTAAATCTGGAGGAAGCAACTAGAGGCGACCTTTGCTTTTATTTGGGGAAAATCGCGGCCACGTGATCGGTCGGGCTTCCTGGACAAATTGTGCGCCGACCTAATTACTCGTTGGCGGTGACGGCATCTTCTCCTCGTTGGACGGAATCCCCATCCAGAACCAGGCCACGCTCTCGGCGAGTATCGATTACTCGACCGTCATCCTCAGCAGCTCTTTTCTTCCCAGTTTCCAACCTAACGGGAGCAACGTCCCTATCCACGACAACGATGCTGTTTTCCGGAGTATTGGGTCGAGTTGGAATATCCGGAGGAGGAGAAGTCGCAATTTTATGGTGGTCGTCGTGGGATAAGAGGGGATTGTATCGTGCAAGTTTGTCGCCAAAACTGTGCGGGTCGATATGCCGGGCATGCTGGAGAGACACCTGATACGCCTTGGAGGAGGGAAAAATCCCATACCAACGACGATCGCCTGCCGACAACTCGAATCGGGGAAAGTCGTCCTTCAAGGAAATATATTCCGGAGATCGAACCATGGCGGTTAGGAGGGTGTTCAAGTTCTCAAAAAGGATGGCGCGTTCCAGAGGTGATTCGTCGCCGAGGTATCCAAACGAGTCCACGAATCGCTCCGCCATGGCAAACAACAATGTCGCCTCTCCGGGCACGTAGAATTCGGCGTCTACCCCCGACTTTTCCTTTTCCTTTTCCCCTTGGTCCAAGCTGGTTTTTCCGAGCAGCACCATATTCTTTAAAAGCACGGCAGTTCCTTCGCGGATGGCGACGACGAGAGACGCAGGCGCCGCGGTCTCGGGGCCGAGCGTCACGGTATGATGGAGTTGTTGCGCCAGGTGTCGAGCGCGATTAACCCAGAGGGCCACTATCTCCGCCTTGGAGAACCGCTTCGACGATCGCTGAACTGTGAAATACCCTATCATGCGGCGGAGGGATGCGAATTACCGAAGGAAGGTACCACGGGACACAGGCGCCTTATATAGCACAAGAAAGGTCGCTGGAAATATGGTCCAGAACGGTCACATGACGAAAACACAACATTACACCAAGGGGAAGGTCACGAACAAGCGTGTTCGGACGATACTTCCAGGAAGACAATAGGTCTCGGTATGAAGAAAACAAGGCGACGCGAAGAAACAGCAACATGAATACAGCAGGAACTATGCCATTATGCAACAAATAGCAGAGAAGACGAAACCTATGCCCCCCCCCGAATTTATATACAAAAGAGAAGACGTTTACACTCGGTAGCGGCCACTTGGGTGCCCGGACAATCCTTCCATTTCCAAATCCGACGCCTTCTGTATCGCATGCGCTAGCCCTTGGCTGGCCATGATTTGATCCTGGAGAAAGCACTCCTCCCCGACAAACGGATCCATCTGCTCGCGTTTTAACAGCTCCTCGATCCGGTCGCGATTCCAGGACGGAACGGCAGGCAGGGACAAATATTCCGCAGACAACGGAACGTCCAATATCGAGCTAGGATCTTGCACGGCGTGCGAAAGCTCCCCGGCAAGGGCGATCCGCGCGACGAAGACTTCGCGGGTGTCGGGCGAAAATCCGTAATTCGGTCGACCAACGAACATATCGAATTTGTTGGCGAGGTTAATGGACCAGCGGACTCTTGTGTCCAGGAATGGGGATGTGAGGTTATTTTCCGAGTACTTCAAGGCCATGGAATACAGCAAGGCCTATAAGGACGAATGAGCCGAATACCAAGAAACGAAAAAGTCAGAACGCACGGCGCGTTCCATAAAACACATAACGAAAGGTGCAAGCTCGGCAACGCGGCCAGCTGGCATACTTGAGGCCGAAGAAACAGAAGATGGGATACAGGCATCGATGACCGCGCCAAACGGACGGAGGTGTTCGGTCACATAGCGGAGATGGGCGTACTTGGAGTCCAAAAATTCCTCCACCTCGACCACTGAGGCCGCGAAGAACTGAAGCTCGGAGCGGAGCATTGGACCTATCTCCACCAGACGGGAAACGGAACGAGGAGAGTTGTTGGGATAATACGACATCGGCCACGATTAATCGGAGGGAAGAACGGTTTTCAGAAACATACAACGGTGGAGGTATCACTATTTATACCTCCGTCATTTCGCCATCCTCCGACGCAGAAGACCCCCGGGAATATGCTCTCGAGCCATCACGCTTTCCGGACTTGGCCCTACCTGCCGACCAGTAAATCTGATTGTACGCGCGCTCGCGAAGCTTGTCGGAATATCGATGCAGGGAGGCCAGTTTACCCCTGAGGATGCTCCGCAGCACCATGTCTTCATCCCCCTGGAAACCATACACGGACTCGGCACGCATAACTTCCCGCAGAAAAGATACGCGAGGAACTGGGATTCGGTGCCCCTCGGCAAGCTCACGATATTCGATCACCATGTCGGATAATCGTTCCTGGAAACAAGCGAGGAGATGAGATACAACTCGGAAGGAATTTCCAAGAACTTACCGCGTGGTCAAGATAATCCCGGATACGGCACCTCATGGCGCGCTTCTTCCAAGGCACCTTGCTCTCCTCGGGCGGGCAGAAATCTTCCCGGATACAGGATAAATAATGGTTCATCGGCTCCAAGATATCGTGGCTGACTTTCGCCATGAACGGGTGTTTGGCGTACGCGGTGATTTCTTCCATGGAAGGATACTCGCAGTTCAGGAATTCGTCCCGGAGAACGAAAAGCTCGGAACGAGGAGGGGAATCACAGAAGGACGGTGACGGAGAAGACATTATCGTTGTGGCAGACAAGGATGGGCTAAAAATAACGATCGACCAAGTGCCTCCTTATATGGCCGCAACGATTATCGGGCTAGCGATCCTCATCAAAGCGGAATCTTTGCCACTACTCTCCGGACGAAATATCCAAGCACCCCGGACAACTTGCCCCTTCACGTGTACTTCCTCGGGCGAAAATTCCGGTCTCATAGACACCCCATACGCCATATCCTGGATGGAAATTTTATTCAGGAACAACTACTACTCAAATCTTACACCGTAGTGGACCCGCCGGTCACGGAAGGCGTCACCAAGGAAGGCATCGAACCACTTGAGCACTCGCTAAGGGCGCGTTCCTCCTCCTTCACAAAGAATTCGTCGGGCGGCAGGGATTCTCCGGACAACTGCGACGCAAGGACACGATAGCTGCGCCTGGTGGGCATCTTCTTGATGAACCGGAAAGACGTGTCGAGTGCTGCGATAATACCGGCAGCCGCTGCGACGTCCTCGGCCTCATGAACGGTCGGAAGAACCGGACAAGAAACAATTTCATGCGGCTTCTCCCCGCAGTCGTGCGAAGATTCCATAGGCGTGTGGCCAGCATGCGTACATGGCGGCCGGGCCTCTGCCTGTCTGCGATTCCTTTCTCGCCGCTCCTCCTCGTGGATACGGGAAAGAATCAAATTATAGTCGAAGGGATCGGCGAGAGTGTCGACAATAGGGATGGGATGGAAGGAGGAAGGGCGAGCACGGTAGTGAATATTGCCGGACACCCAGCGCGCCCGATCGTACGCAGGGAAGTCTAGCTGGGCGTCATCGGAACCGTTTTCCTTGTTCGAAACGAAAGTGGCGAGCGCTGCCCCCAGGAAGAACGATGCTTGGGACTGAGCAAGCGCTGCCTCCGTGGTCACGTTAACCGAAGGAGCAGGGACCAAGGCCAACTCTTCACCCTCGAACCCCACCACGATCAGGAGAACGAGAATTACATGGAACATCCACGCCGCCTCCGAAGGAACGACCCCGCTCTCATAGTGAACCCGGAATTCGTTCTGTCTGATCTGCGCTGCGTAAAACTGGGGAAATGAGTAAAGCGGAAATAATGTCCGGGAAGAACGACTCTCACCATATGACGGACGATGTCTCGCACGCGGAACCGAATGGCCAGGCGCTCCCCCGTTGTCAACGATTGGACGGTGTCGAAGGCGTACGCATCAGTGAAGACGGCCGTCATAACAAGGAAAACCTTGAATCGAAGATTGTCGCACAAGAAGTTCGTTAAACCTCCGCGGGGAATGAATAATTTGTCCGTGGCAGGCCATTCGACATTGGAAGTAAGGAAGCGACGGGTAGTGCTGGGATCCATTGTGAGAAGGGTTGGGACGATATGGATTTGGGACGCTTGGAAGGATGAATTGGTGGATTCCCCTTTTTATAGGTTTTCTGACCAGGGTGGTCAGGAGTAAAACTACCGAGGAGGTGTGAGGCTGGTGTTGGTGCTACGCCCTGCACACCGCCTCATGGCCCCTCCAAACGAAGCTGAAGAAGACACTTACCGGAACACGCTCGATTAGGAAACGTGGATACCGCATTCAGGACAAATCGTCCAGACACTCAGCAAAGCACTATACACCCCCGGAAACAAGGTGCAGACGTTCGCTACTCGCACAGGACGCCGTTCCCCTCCTTCTCGCTCCTCGAGATCCCGCAGACGGTACTTCCCCCGAAACCTACAAACCGAGCCCCACCAGCCGAATCGCAGCGTACCAAAGCTACCTGGACGAACTTACCACCACCCCTACTGCGCGACGAAACACGTTTTTTCCCATGAATGACGCCTCCACGCGGTCCCGCAGCGCCTCACCCCGCCCTCGCACCTAATTATACCGTAATACTTCCCCGGACAAAATGGACGGAAAGCGCTCCACATGGCGCACTCTCGGCAAACCAAGGAAAATATCAAATACCGTCTTCGGACGAATCCTCCAGCTATCAAATCACCTAATAACCGTCCGGCCAAAACTTCCAGGCAGCTACCTGTTCCCAGAAACCCTCAGCACCGCGTGCTACAAGGCGTTTCCAGGCACGAGAGGCGCCTCGAGGCAAGGATAGAGGGATATAAAAGGAGAAGCGAAAGTAGGAGGTAGTCAGTCAATTACTGGGCTTCGTTCCCTCCCCCACTTGTACCCCCACAAGTAATTCAGTCCTCGTTCACGCATTTGACCACTCTCACTTGTCCCTCACCGGGCCACTTTACTCTCATACCCCCTTTCTGCAAGGTGCCCCCATCACAGGCATCCCAAGTCTAAACGCCAGCAAATCATCATAATCGACACTACCTTCGCAGGCATCACGCCGTGTAGAAGACAAGACGAGGGCGATTTGCACCAGAAATCATCACGGATAAACCGCCGCCCGCACCACCGAATAATCGAGACTCAGGCGTCGTCGTAGACTATCGCGGTACCTCCTACGGGTTTTACCAAGCCATCGAATCAGCGCACGTTCAACAGGGGAGAAGCGCGGAAGAGATAGCGAGCGAGAGCTACGGGATCCAGGAGACTAGGAGACCCTGATAGGAATTCTAGGACGAAGGAAACAAGTATTCTCATTCTAACCATTCAATAGCTAACACAGGCCGATACAAGAAGAACGAAGTCGGTATCACGGATATAATTTCCAGGAACGTTCCGAGTCGCAAGCAACGACCGACCGCCCGGATTTAACGATATAGAGCTACCTGGAAACATCTTCCAAGGAGCCCTTCCCCCACACACACACACAATCCAGCCTTCTCTTGGCACCCCACACACACACACACACACTTCACGAGGCATTAGTCTAAACCAGAATTCCCTACTATAATCACACTATATAAAATCCCCAGAGGCCGAGCACGTCGTTATTGAAGAGGAAAGTCGCACAACCCTCCAATAGCTACACCGCGGTCTGCATTACAGCGGTGCAACGCTTGTGGGGAGGGTGACCCATCTGGATTCGAAGGCCGAGGGTGGCAAGGGTGGTTTTGACGAAGCACTTGCCGTCCCATCTCTACAGAAGGCGCGCTGATTAGTGTTTTGAGGGAAGAAACTGCCGAGTTGTTACTCACACGAACGCGGTGCAGAGGGTTCAAGCGATGGATGTGCAGCAGACAAGGCTTGCAAAACAACTCATCGCCAAAACAATCGCGGCAGCGAAAGACTGCGGGCCCGTTGGCAGTCTTTTTGCAGGCGGGACACAAGGCGAGGTCGTGGTCTCCGGGGCCATGACGCCGTGTCAATGCAGAGATGTACGTGTCGCGCTTGACAAGCCACTCAGATAAAGATTTGTCCTAGCGGAATAATGAGCACAACCCCAATGAGATTTTTTAGAAAAAAGACGCACTGCGGGTTTGACGACGCGCGGGACCTTCAGGGGCGGAAGCGGGGGCGGGTGCATGTCGTCATCGTCCATTGAGAGTTGATACCGTTCGCCGTCGAGATCGAAGGGAGATGGCAAGGGCGCTTCGAGCTGCGGCACCGGTTGAGGGGCTGATATAAGAGTGTTGATTTGGTGGTAACTCAATCACACCCAGATGAACAGGAACCTGTCTATATTCAATAGATGGTTCGGGCGTTCAGCGTCGGGTGTAAGTTCGTTACTCCACGCTGGACGCCCGAATACTAACTAACGCAATTACATATATACAACTGTAAGATAAGCGTGACTTAGGCCCGGTATCGGGCCTATATGTCATACTCTCTTACACTCCTCCCCTCAGGACGAGCTCGCGAGTCCGACTGTAGTATGTAGAGAAAAAATTTTTTTGCGCCCCGCATCGTGTATTGCTCGGGCAGCCTTGGTATCATGCCATGCGTCACGCTGGCAATCAATCCTCGGTGGATTGGGCGGCGGCCGGGCCATGCGTCACGCTGGTCGTCTGCGCGCCGTCGTCCGAGCCTCGTTTTTCTTGCGGCGGTGACAGAGGCGACGATGGTGAGTGGGGGGAGGTTGGAGCGGACTCGGGCAAAGCGATGCCCGCGGCCTCCGTAGCCGTGTCTACTTCCTCGCCGTCCTTCATTTCCGTGTCCTCGATTTCAGCGACAGCTGATGGGGCGACGGGAGGCGCAGCGGCGGGGTATAACAGTGAGGGGACTTGCGGTTGATCGGTTGTGACGCCCATTCGCAGCGGGCCGTGGCGTATGTCCTCCCACTGTATCAAATGGGCCGCCGCCCATGTCCCGATATCGCCCGCATTGTGGGGCGAAGTCTGGAACTCCTCGTTGGTGGGGTCCTGGTTGCCCTCGCGGGCGTTTCGCCAGGATACAGCGAATTCGTGTATCATTTGGGCGGCCGGGGTACCCGCCCATATGCCGTGCATGACCACCCATGCGAACCCGAGCGACATGCTAAAGTTCTGCCCGTCCCACGGGTAGTCCTCTATAGTGTGCGATCCTCGCATATATCGTCCGTTCCGGACGAAATGCTCGAACAGCCCTCTAATTGAGAACCCGGTCAAGACCTCAGCCATGAAACGCGCTCGGTGGATGGAGTTGCCCAATCGACGTGGGGCAAGGAAGTTAATAGTTCGCGCCGCCAGGACGTCGTTTCGCCAGGGCCTTGCTCCGGTGGGGGTGCTAGCGTCCGGCAGAGATCCATTTTCAAGACGCACGCCTTGCATCCACGTATGTGGGGCGAGGGTCGTCATGTTGTCTATGACCTCCGCCAGTCCGCCGGCCGCTCCCAAGGGATTAATCACAGCCAATTCGTTGGTCAGCGAAAATCCCAGGTACGATTGCTCCCTCAGTAGCAGGGGAGTGGGTTGAGATGGCGGCGGCGCCGCAGGCAGAGGGTTGGCCTCGGGCCCGGCCTCGGGCATGGGCACGTCCTCTTCCGCCGTTGGGGCTTTGCGGTCCGGTGCATCACGGTCAGGCGGAATACGCGGGTACTCGATGGGGGCCGACCCTTTTACCAGGGTCTTTCCCGCCTGCCTTGCCTCCCGCGCGCGCTTGAACTTTCGTCGGTCGTTGCGGGTTGGCTCCGGCGGGGCGCCACTGGCCGTCGGGCGTCGCGACATGGGTGTCGCGTCGCCCGTGGTGACGATCACCCAGGATCTCTCGGCTCGAGACTGCTCTCGCAGGAGTAGCTGGATCCCGTCAGATCGCCACGCGGTGGGGTGGTGCGCGTAGTAGTCGCGCAAGTACTTGAACACTGCCCTAGCTCTTGGGCAGCCCGCCGCCATCCAGCGGAGCATATTGCGCATCGCCGAGGTCGTGCTGAGGTTCGAGTTTCCCCATACTCCAGCCCCGAGCGACTCAGGGGGCGCGGGCGCGACCGGGGCGTGCGGATCCTCAGCGCCTTCACGGCGTCGGGTTTCTCCAACCCGCATTGCTTCGCGCACTCGGTATTTCTTCAGCTCCTTTTCTTCGTCTTCCGAGTCGTCTGACCCGCCGTATTCGCTTTCGTCCTCATCGTAGGCGGCGGTGGGCAATATGGGTTGCCCGCGTGAATCAAGTGCCGCTTTGTTGACGTCTGGGACTATGGGCGCAGGTGCGTCTAACGACTTGGTGCTGGATGGGGCTCGCGAGACCCGCGAGTTTCGTGCAGCGTCTCGCAGCTTCTCCTCCTTGACGCGTTCCAGGGCGCGGCGCTCGTCTCGATGGGCCGCGCCCTGCAGCGTATCGGTGAAGCTATTGCGGACGTCGCGCCGGGGGGTGGAGTATCCACGATCGTGACGGTCCTCCTGCGGTCGACGCGGTGGGTATCCGTCCCGCGGGCTCTCGTACGAGGATCCATGGTGATATCCGTAACCCTGGGGCTCTTCCTGAGCCCCTTCGAATCTCCGGTGCTCCCGCTCCCTCTCAGCTCGATCCTGGCGCTCGCGCTCTTCACGGTGCTCACGCTCGCGCTGCTCGCGCTCGCGTTGGCTCCGCTCGAACTCGCGGCGTTCCCGATCTCGCTGTGCCTCGAGCCGTTCGCGGTCTTGCTGCTCACGCGCGGCGCGAGATTCGTCGCGATGGCGCATCGTGGTGGCGAAAGCGCCGGTGTACGTGACTGCGCCCGTAGTGGTGTACGACGGGCGCTGTCCCGGTGGAGGTTGGGCAGTGCTTGCCCATGAGCTATTGCCACTCGAGCTCCCGAATGGGTTGTGTCGAATGGCAACTGCGGGGATTGGAATTCCTGCAGATGGTGCGGCGCCCGATGGTGCGGGCGCCACAGTGCCAAACTGGTGAGCCGGCGGGCTCGGGATGGGGGCACGGTTGCCCTCTTCTGAATCTAGGTTGGCGAAGTCGTCCGGGGGCGGTGGAAGCCATGCGGGTGCATCGATCGATGGGACCCAAACACGGTCGTGTCTGGGTCCCTTGTACGTGCTGCCGGTGGGGTGTCGCCAGTACCATATACCGCCCCTGCTCTTGACCCAAATCTTGGGGTCGCGCTCTTGCGGGGTGTTGCCGGTCATGGTGGTGTAATAAGGAAAGGAAAATAGTTTGTTTGGCTAATCCCATGATGGTAAACAGTCCCATCCGAATCATGCCGACTTGGACAGATCCTGCCATCGGGATACACCGCATGCTTCGAAATAGTCATCAAGTGCCGATAATTCGTTTAGTGCCGCGGGCGATTCCCAAGTGTGGTCGCCCGCTGTCCACCGTACCCAGAACTCGACCTTGCGGCCAACCCATCGATGTTTCTCTATTTCGTCAACAAACCATTCCTGGTGGTCTGGCATGCCGAAGTCATAGAATCGCTGGACCTCCCGACTAGGGAATATCGTTTCGTCATTCGCCTCATGGGGGCGAAGCAGGGAACTGTGGAAGTTCGGGTGTATTTTCCGGGCCTTCAGCTCGCTGGGCAGTTCCAATTCATAATTGGAAGTGCCCGGATTCGCCTTGATAATTTTGTATGGCCCGATAAATTTAGGGGCGAGCTTTCTGGCACGCCCCTTTGGCAGGTTGAGGTTCTTGGTCGAGAGGTATACCAGGTCTCCTTCCTCGTAGGGGATCTCTTCGCGACGGCCTCGGTTGGCATAGTGCGTCGCCCGCACCCGCGCCTCGATTATATTATCGTGTGCGAGTGCAATATTGGCAATGGCCTTCTCGACGAACTCCTTGACGCCTGGGTATTCTGTGGATTCCGAGTCCACTCCTCCCATTCGAGGGACGTAGCCGTAGTTAAGCTCGAATGGGGCGAACCCCGTTGAGGCGCTAATGCTCGAGTTGATCGCAAATTCCACCATGGGTATTAGATATACCCAATCCTTCTGAGTCGGGTCCACGATGGACCTCAGGATCTGGGTAACGTTCCGTATGGCACGTTCGGATACCCCATCCGTTTGTGGATGAAAGGACGTGGACATAAGTAGTTTAGTCCCCGTTAATCTGTGTAGCTCCCGCCAGAACTTCGAGGTGAATTTGGCGTCGCGGTCAGATATGATGGAGGAGGGGACTCCGTGCAGCCGCACGATGTCCCGCACGAAAAGCCATGCAACGTCCGAGGAAGTGTCCGTGACCTTCATTGGGATAAGGGCTATCATGCTCGTCAGTCTGCAGATGACGACGAGCATGTAGTTATATCCCAGACAGCTGGGAAAGGGACCGACGAAGTCCATGCCGATGGAGTCCCATGGGTGACGGGGAATCGGCAAGGAGTGTAGTAGTCCCACCGGGGCCTGGTTCACTGTCTTGGACATATCGCAGGCGCCGCACGCATCACAGAATGTGGATATCTCGGTGCCCATCTTGGGCCACCAGTACCAGCGCCTCACGTACTCGGCGGTGCGGAGCTCTCCAAGGTGTCCCAAAGTCTTGTGGGCTTGGTCGATCACTATCTCCGTGAGTACACGCTTTCCATGTAGTTTGGCGCCGCGCGGTATTGCCAGGCAATATTTGCCAGCTACATTTCGGGCGTATATTAGCCCGTCGCGTACAGTAAATTGCTGGAACGCTGCCGGTTGCTGCTCGACCTTGGATAGTACGGAGTCATGCGGGTATCCGGCCTTGACTGCCTCGATGAAAGATTTATCTCCTTCTACGTGCGGTCGTAATGGGGCCGTGGATCGCAATGACTCCTCAAGGGATATTGCCGATATGTCAAAGCCCCGCTCTTCCATTCGTTCAGCGTGGGCTTCAAGCTCCAGGGCCTCGGTTACCCGTGCTTCGACTGGCTCCGTAGCGCGTCGGGCCAGCAGGGCAATAGATGCCCTCAGTTCCAATTCCCTCCCCCGAGTCATGAATTCGAGGTCGGGGTCGAGACGAGCGTCCGAGTTAACGAATTCATTATCCTCGTAGTGGTCGTCCGCCGTGTCGTTCTCGTAATAGCGAGATAGGCAGTCGGCGACCTTGTTTTGGACCCCTTCGACGTGCATAATCTCGAAGTCGAATCGGGACAAATATTCGTCCCAGCGGATAAGTCGCCCATTTAGCCCGGAACGGGCTGCCGTTTTCACCGCGAGCAGTGCTTTATGATCTGTGGCGATCATAATCTTCCGCCCGATTAGTTTATCCTCCCATTTCATGAGAGTCTCGATGACCGCCAGCGCCTCCTGCTCGTAAGTCTTATAAGAGCGTTGCGCGGAAGTAAACTTCTTGGAAAGGAAGCCCGCCGGCCTACATGTGCGCCAGTCGGGTCCTTGACCGTATACTGCGCCCACTCCAACGACAGATGCGTCGCATACGACCCAAATTGGGTCAGGGTTCTTCATGTCAATGGGGCGGAGTATTGGAGTTTTCCGCACTACTGACTTGATCCGCTCCAGACACAGTTGGTGGAAAGGGCGCCAGGAGAACGATTGTCCTCCGCGGCATATTCCCTCCAGCGGTGAGGTATAGTGCGCGATGTCGGGCAGGAAGTGGGCCAGGTATTGAATCAGGCCCAGTAGTCGCTGTACTTCGTTAAGGGATCGCGGGGACCGCCAGTCTAGTACTTTGGCGGTCTTCTCTTTGTCGACATGGAGTCCGCGGTCGTCGATGCGATGACCCAAGCAGTCCATGTCTTTGGAATATAGGTCGCATTTTTTCTTGCTCAGGAACAGCTTCTGTTCCCGGAGCCGCGAAAATACGAGCTCGAGATGTTGCTCGTGCTCCGCGACCGTGTCGGAGAATATGAAAATATCGTCGAGATATATGTGGACGAAATCCCCGATAACGTCCCGAAATATCCAAGTCATTAGCCGCTGAAAGGTCGCGGGCGCATTGCAGTCGCCTTGCTGCATGACTCGTGACAATGCTGTCCCGAACGGCGTTGCGAAAGCAGTCTTCCAGATGTCGCGGTCGATTATGCGGACTTGTTCGTACGCGTCGGACATGTCTATCTTCGAGCGGTGCTTGCCCCGCGCGACGTCCATCCGTATCCCGTCTTGATCAGGGAACGGGGTGACATCTGTCATGATCCACTCATTTTTCACCTTTTTCACCCATCACCAACAACCCGGATCCGGGTTCTTGCCTTTACCCCTTCGGGGTTCTTGACCACCCCTTTACCCCTTTGAACCCGGATCACTGCCGCGCCAGACCCCTCCTCAATCCCTAACTCCTGGACTTCACCCCTGGTTCCTCCCTCCTTACCGTCACTCCTGACCCTGGCTCCTTACTGTTGTGGAGCGGTCCCTGTTTCACTCCTAGCTCCTAGTGCACTATATAAACCTAGACCTCAGTAGTAGATCTTTACACTATTCTAGTCTATTCTCCAGAGTTTAATCGACGCACTTGCCTATCTTCTTGTATCGCCCAGCCGCCTACGTCGCAGTAATCCTGCAACCAAGCTCTGTGCTGACAAAAGAATAGTGTCAACCAACCGACGACCCGACTGGACGATACGATGGCCACCCCTGGCCAAGGAGAATTCACCATGCCCGACCCGGGCGACTTCGCCAACGAGAATATAGACCAGCGCTCGGCGCTCCTATACCAGCAAGCCCTGCTCGCGCATCAGGAGGCCGCGAGCCTCAAGCACGTCGTGGACGAGCTTCGAACCCAAGTGCAGCTGGCCTCCAGCGAACGAGCGGTGTCGAACACCCTCCTATTGGAGGCGCTACAAGCTCTTCGCGAGTCCCACTCTGCGAACCAAAGTCGCCAGGCAGGCGCACGAGGCGAAGGAGAGGTCAAGCTTAACACCAAGCAGCCTCGGGTTGCTGCTCCCCGTACGTTCGGGGGGGACCCCGAGCAGGTCGACCAGTTCCTGGCGGATTGCTGGCTCAACTTCCATGGGAACACCGCCTACACTTTGGACAGCACGAAGATCGCCTTCGCCCTCTCCTACATGAAGGACGGATCCGCCTCTCAGTGGGCCAACAACGTAGTGTTGGCTATGCAGACCGAGAACGCCACGGGATCCTACTCTACCTGGGAGGACTTCCGCAAGGCGGTCATCGAGGCGTTTAAAGGCGGTGCTCAGGTGGAGATCGCTCAAGCCAAGATGGAACGCCTCCGCCAGAGCAAGAGCACGGCGACGGAATATTTCACCGTGCTCGACTCTCTCAACAAGACCGCGGCCTACGAAGAAGTCACCCTTATCCGTCTACTGAAGACCGGGTTGAACGCCACCGTTATTCGAGCAGTTTACGGACAGGCGGCCCTCCCAGCAGACTATAAAGGGTGGAAGGAATCCGCGATACGCCACGACGGGTTGCATCGCGCGTTCCAGGTCATGGACGGGAGTTTGCGAGACGGCACGCATGCCGTCGCTCCCCCGAAGCTCCACCAGGCCAATACTGGCGGATACGTTAGGCCCCAGCAGAAGACTGGCTGGAAGACGTCGGAGCACCACGCGAAGGGGTCGAACAGCGGCGGGAATGCGCCCGCCGGCTCCTCGAACCAGCAGGGTAACAACCCGGTGACCCATTTTGGCAGCAACCCGGCCAACCCCGGTACCAGCGGTAACGCCCCGGTGCCTATGGACATCGACCGGGCTGTTGGCAAAGGAAACGCCAACACCGCTCGCCCCACGTGCTATTCGTGCGGGCAGGAAGGACACCTCGCTCGGAACTGCCCCAAGCGGATGATGCAGGACCCGCAGTTCCGAGCCATGTACTCGCTAAAGGACGAGCAGGATTTTTCCGACGGTCAGGAGTAAAGACTGCGCACTCCCGACCTATACCCGCCTCACATGTACCGGTTGCATCCCCAAATTCATTTGAACTTTTGACCCCGGAAACTAGTGAGGCGGACGAAGCAGAAGGAACTATCACGCCTAGCGAGCGAAGCGAAAGGAGTACAGGGGCCACTTCCCCTGGTCGCTCCCGGAAAAGGAAAACCAAGAAAGAACGGACGGAGAAAGCGGAATGGCGCAGACTCCCCGTTGGAAGCGCCGAAAGGCTGCTGACGAAGATGAGCGAGCAACCCCGGAATGCTTGCCAACATCTGAAGAACTGGACCAACGTCCACCGCAGAGAAGAAGTGACCCCGGACTTGGTTGCCGGGTTATTGGCGACCTACAGGCCGGAAGCCTTGGAAGCGCTCGAGAACTTGCGAGAACCACCCGCGTTCATTCGCGCCGTGAACGGGAACTCCCTACTCCTCCCCGTCACCATCGAAGGGTTGAACAACCTGAAAGGATATACCCTCACCGGGCTCGTCGACTGTGGGGCCACCGGAGTCTTCATTAACGAGAAATTCGTCGACAACGAAGGGATAGAAACGGAACCCCTACCCCTGCCAGTTCCCGTCTACAATGCAGACGGCACACTGAATCGAGCCGGGATGATAACCCGGGTAGCCCGAATGCGGCTCACAGTAAAGGACCACTCAGAAGTATTCGCGTTCGCGGTTACGAACACGGGTAAAAGCGATGTAATCATCGGCTATAACTGGTTGAAGAAGCACAACCCGGAGGTGGACTGGGAGAAGGGAGAGCTCACGTTCTCCCGCTGCCCTCCTTCCTGCAAACGAGAACGTCTCCAAGAACAATGGGACGAGGAGGACAACGAAGATATCCAAGAAGGAGACCGGGTTTTTATAACCCGGATTTATGCCGACGAGGTCAACCCTCGCCGGGATGCCGCCCACCTGCGAGCGATGGGCAGCGTTGCCACCAAATTGGCCGCTGCAGCACAAGAGAAGAAACAGGAACAAAGCCTGGAAGACCATGTACCCGAACACTACCTGGCGGACTATCGCAGCGTGTTCGAAAAGGACCAGTTCGACAAGCTACCGGAGCGTAAAAAATGGGATCACGCTATCGAACTGAAACCCGGCGCAGAACCCGTGAAGGGGCGGAATATTCCGCTCAACCCGGCGGAACAGCGGGAGTTGGACGCCTTCATCAAGGAGCATCTCGAGACGGGGAGAATACGCCCGTCCAAATCGCCATGGGCTTCGCCATTTTTCTTTGTGAAAAAGAAAGACGGGAAGCTACGACCCGTTCAAGATTACCGGAAGTTGAACGACTTGACCATCAAGAATCGATACCCGATACCGCTTATCTCGGAGATCATGCATATGCTCCGTAAGGCAACCTGGTTCACTAAACTGGACGTTCGATGGGGATACAATAACATCCGGATCAAAGAAGGCGACGAGGAAAAGGCCGCGTTCATGACCAATCGGGGGTTGTGGGAACCCCTTGTCATGTTCTTCGGGTTGACCAATTCCCCGGCCACCTTCCAATCCATGATGAACGAGATATTCGAACGTCAAATCGCTGAAGGACGGGTGATTGTTTACCTGGACGACATCCTCATCTACTCGGACAATCTGGACGACCACCGGGCAACTGTGAAGGAAGTTCTGCAAATCCTCAAAGACAACGATCTCTTCCTGAAGCACGAGAAGTGCGAATTCGAACAACGAGAGGTGGAGTACCTTGGTGTTATCATCGGGGATGGGAAGATTCGGATGGACCCCATTAAAGTCGCGGGAGTGCGCGAGTGGGCAACACCCCGGAATGTGAAAGACGTCCAGAGTTTCCTCGGATTCTTGAACTTCTACCGCCGGTTTATCCAAGACTTTGGAGGGCTGGCGAAGCCGTTAACCCGGCTCACGCGAAAGGATCGCCGTTGGCATTGGGGCCAAGAAGAACATGAGGCATTCAGGCGGCTTATTGACGCCGTAACCTCGGAACCAGTCCTCCATTTCCCGACGGACGACGGAGAATGGAGGGTGGAAGCGGACTCCTCGGATTTTGCGACCGGCGCATGCCTCACGCAATGCCAGGACGGGGTCTGGGTGCCCATCGCCTTCCTCTCCAAGGGACTCAGTGACACGGAGCGCAATTACGACATCCACGACAAGGAAATGCTGGCCGTGATGCGGGCGTTATACGAGTGGCGCCACTTTCTACAAGGAAGTCTGAAGCAATTCGAGATTTGGACGGATCACAAGAACCTCGAATATTTCACGACAACGAAAAAGCTCAACCGACGACAAGCGAGGTGGTCGCTAGAGCTTAGCGAATACGATTTCGTGCTAGTACACAAACCCGGGAAACAGCACACCAAGACGGACGCACTGTCTAGGCGTGGGGGACACGAACGAGGAGAGTTGGATAACTCCAACATTACCCTCTTGCCAGAAGGGCGGTTTGCGAAACCGGGTTCTCGACAACCCGGCGCGGAATTCTTGCGGGCGATGCCCGCGGTCCTAGACGACACCCCGGGGGACCAGTTTATGAAGGACATCAAGGACGCCAAAGACAAGTGGGAGGACCTGGTAGTGGAGGCGGTACGGGAAGGCGATAACGGGTGGGCAGAGGTAGACGGATACGCAACCAAGGACGGGCTGGTCTACGTACCGGCCGACGAACTACTGCGACACCGGGTTACTCGCGCTCACCACGACGACTACCTTTCTGGACACCCCGGGCGGTATCGCACGGCCGAGCTAATAACCCGGAACTACTACTGGCCAAGCGTGGTAAAAGACACGAAGAAATATGTGGCTGCTTGCCCCACCTGCCAACGGACGAAGATTTTCCCTGCCAAACCCCGTGGAGCGCTACACCCTAACGCGGTCCCGGAGCGCCCTTGGCAGAACATTTCTATCGACCTGATCGTCAAACTGCCAGAGAGCAATGGCTATGACTCTATTGCGGTGATCGTGGACCGGCTTAGCAAGGCCATCCGGGTTATCCCCTGTACCGAACACATCAGCGGCGAAGGGATCGCTCGGCTCTATCGTGATCACGTCTGGAAGGACTATGGGATTCCCGAGGTGGTTATCAGCGACCGGGGGCAGATATTCGTGGGCCACTTCATGCGGGACTTGCTTAAGCTCTTGGGCGTCAAGTCAAACGCCTCGACGGCTTATCACCCTCAGACGGACGGACAGACGGAACGGGTAAACCAGGAGGTCGAACAATACTTGCGGGTTTTCACCAATTTCCTACAAGACGATTGGGCGGATTGGCTGTCGATGGCTGAGTTCAGCTACAACGACAAGGTTCACACGACGACGGGCTTTAGCCCGTTCTACACTATGCTGGGCTTCCACCCGCGGAAGGGGACAGAACCCCGGCTGGCGGTGCCGACGGAGGCGGCCGAAGACTTCGCGAAGCGAATGCACTCTGTACGAGAAGAAGCAGCTGCGGCCATGCGAGCCGCACAAGACACCATGAAGCGGTTCTACGATAAGAAACGCGATGCAGACCCGGGTTATGAACCCGGGGACAAGGTGTATCTGTCGGGAAAGAACCTGAAGACGCATCGACCCATGAAGAAACTGGACGATAAACGCCACGGGCCGTTCACGATCGTGCGGAAAGTGGGGGCCATCTCCTACGAGCTGGACCTACCAGCCAGTTGGAAGGTGCATCCCGTTTTCAACACGGTATTCTTGCGGCCGTGGGTGGAACCCGTCGCAGAACATCAGCGGGCCAGTAAACCGCCGCCGCCCGACGTAGTCGACGGAGTAAACCTGTACGAGGTGGCCGAAGTCCTCCGGATTCGACCAAGGAACAAGAAGCTGCAGTACTACATCCGATGGGAGGGTTACCCAAAGGAGGAATGCACGTGGGAGCCACGAAGGAATCTCATCGGTGCAGAAGAAGCCCTGGAGGAGTTCTACGAGAAGAACCCGCGGGCGCCACGGGAGGTACAAACTCCTAAAGGCCGTTGGAAGATCCAGAAACGTTGACGACCGATGCTTCGGGGACGAAACATTCTTAAAGGGGGGGTAATGTCATGATCCACTCATTTTTCACCTTTTTCACCCATCACCAACAACCCGGATCCGGGTTCTTGCCTTTACCCCTTCGGGGTTCTTGACCACCCCTTTACCCCTTTGAACCCGGATCACTGCCGCGCCAGACCCCTCCTCAATCCCTAACTCCTGGACTTCACCCCTGGTTCCTCCCTCCTTACCGTCACTCCTGACCCTGGCTCCTTACTGTTGTGGAGCGGTCCCTGTTTCACTCCTAGCTCCTAGTGCACTATATAAACCTAGACCTCAGTAGTAGATCTTTACACTATTCTAGTCTATTCTCCAGAGTTTAATCGACGCACTTGCCTATCTTCTTGTATCGCCCAGCCGCCTACGTCGCAGTAATCCTGCAACCAAGCTCTGTGCTGACAACATCCTTGACAGTGTTGTCGTTTCGTAGCCTAGCATCCACGACCGTCCGCAACTTGTTATCCTTCTTGGGGATGCACAATAACGGGGCGGCCTGGGGCACGGGGGTCATTTCCCACCAGCCCGCTTCCGTGTACCGCTGGATCTTTGCCCTGAGCTCTGGTCGCAGAGCTTCTGGGCAGCGAGGTAGGTGGTAGTTATAAATGGCCTTCTCGTCCACCAGATTTATCTCGTGGTTTACCTCCCGCAACGGGGGAAGTTCCAGAGGGATCGGGCCCATCAGGTCGGCACAGATGTCAAACCAGCGGGCCCGCAGAGCGTGCAGTCGCTTCGGTGAGTCGTCCTCCCCGCGTTGGTCGGCCTCGATCCGCTCGAGCACTCGAGCGCTTCGGAGCTGAATTATCGCCGTGGCTTCTTCTAGGGCTTCTTCACAGAGCCCATGAGGGTCGTCATCTCCCATGGCTGACACTTGGCTCTGTTTGGACGATAGTGATATCTTATCGAGTCGCCGAAGGCCAGGCATTAAGGCCGCAGACGGGTGGCTTCTGTCTTCCACGAATGCATCCATCGGGCTATGTAGAAGCCCGAACGTTATTGTCGTGAGGATCGGCTCCTCCTCATCCTCATTGATCGTGCCATCTTCCATCGGCTCTTCGTCAGCGTCGGGACTATGGGTCCCAGTGAAAGTGGACTCAGGCAAGAATGCGGAGGGGTGGTCCCACGGAAGGGACGGTAATGGCGTCTTGAACGAGTCTTCGTCTGGCACCTCCTCAACCCAAGCTCGCCGGGGTTTAGGGTTTAATTCGGGACTTATTAGTCCCGCTTGATATTCACTTTCCAGTATCAAAATACACGGGTATTCGAAAGGTAGCGTCGGTAGTCTGCAGTCGTCTTCTTCAGAGGTACAGTCCTCCATCGTAGTCGGCGGGCGGTGCTTTCGGTCATCGCCCGCGCTGCTGTTGGGCAGTCATTCCGCGCGCCCCTTTCCTTTCCCGACTGAGTTTCGTGTCTCCACAATCGCCGCGTCCTCGATTGATGAGAACGCTTTGATAGCTGGGCCGTCTGGGAAACGTATCTCTCGTTTCCCAAAGTCGAGGATGACCCCGTGCTTGTTCATGAACGGGGTCCCGATGACAATATCGTACCGGTCCAGATTGACCTGGTCGAAGTATACGTATCCGCGAACCCCTCCGAACTCGACGGGGATGCGGGTACCGTATAGTATCTTCGATCTGCTCCCAACACACCCTAATTGCAGGGTGACTTGCTCCGTCAGGAGTATCCGCGCTCCGTTCACTGCGTTACAGTATTCCGGGGTGATGGAATCCGTGTTGCTCCCAGAGTCGAATAGGGCATACGCGAGTGTGTTCCCCACTTTTATTAGTGCGGATAAGCACGCAATGCCCTTGCTCGACCTGGTGGGCTGGTCCATTAGCCCCACTGACGCATTGGGAGCAGCCTTAGGTAGGGCTCTAGGGCGTCGTACGGTAGCGATGTGCTCCACCCTGTTGGAGAGCATCTGCGCCCGGAATCCGGGCCATGCATCCTCATTGTCCGCGTCTGGGCCATGGGAAGCAAGCCCCTCGTGGTACACGAGTCCAGGGAATAAAGTGGGCGCGTTGTCCGGGAAACCGTCGACGTCGCGGATTATTTCCCCGGCGTCGTTTCGCTCGGGTCGGGCCTCTTCCTCGGCCCACTCTTGCATCTCGTTAGACGGTACTCCCCGTTCTCTCGCCCTTTCGTATATGGCGGTGCGTAGCGCGGACCGGTGGTGTTCTACGAACGCGGGGTGTCGAGGGTGAAGCGCGGGCAGCTCTGATCGTTCGACGCGGAGCTGCCCATCTGCTTCCACGAATGTGGTGAGTCGCTCCGCCTGTCTTGACGTATGTACTACCACTGATCGCAGTATCACCTCTGGAAATATGGGGGGGCTTGATTCCTCCAAGCCCGCGTCCGTGCTAGTTGGGGAGTCGGAGATGTACACCGTCGCCGGTGGCGATGGCGCTACACTCCCTCCAGCTGCCGGAGAGCTCGCTGCGCCCTCGCTCGTTTCGGTACCATCTGTCCCTAGGCGTGGCCCGGGGCTACCGAAGTGTGGGACTCTCGACAGTACGGGACGATCGCCCACTGGATAATAGTTATCCGATTCGTGAGGTGAGCCCGGGTCGTTCGTCGGTTCCGCCGGTGGGAGAGGAGGAGCGGGTGAGTTACCCGCCCTGTCTTCTTCCATGGGCGCCGGTGACTGCCGTTGATGGTCTTCTCTGGCGAGGGTGCGGAAGGTGATCTCGTCGCCCACGGCGTCGATCATGCTATGCACCCAGTCGAGCCGTCGTTCAAACAGGCAGATGCTGAGTGTCACGTCCTCGATGATCCGGCTGTTATGAGCAGCGGCGATCTGGAGCACTTCAGCGGTACGTGAGTCGGAGCCCGAGGGTCGGTCGTGCAGCCCTGTAATGTATGTACGGGCCGCCCGTCTGCGGAGTAGTATGTCGTCCAAGTCCTGGAGGGTGTGGATTAGCCTGCGCTCGAAACCCCTGAAGTCTCGGTCCGCGGCTTCCAAGTTTACCGCGGTGGTGCGCAAGTAAGCGTTGGAGTACCCAAGGATCATGGTCGGTTGGGCGTTTACTACGCCCATCCACGCCTCACGGGCATGCTCGTCTTGCCCGATGGCGGCGATGGCTGAGATCTGGGTGAAGGCGCTCCCGAATTGCGGACCTTCTCCATGCATGGAGGTGAACTCCCTGAGGAGGGAGTCGTGCGAGTGACTGGATATGCGTCCGACAAGGTCTCCGGCTGCTTCCGCTGCTGCTGACCATACCGGGAACCCAGCGTTCGCCATATCCGCTCGCCCAGCGTCCAGCAGGGCGTATCGGATATTGGGGAGAGGTGTGGCGTCGGCTCCTTGAGCGGGGCGAGTTTCCTCGCCCTCATTGGTGGCGGTATTGCCTTCAATGCGAAGGGAATAATGTTGTCGCAGGCGCATAGCGCCGCTCCGCACTTCGACGCCCGACTCTTCCAAGTCTTCTAGGTCGGGGGCTTCGTGAGGGTCCTCATCTCCCGCGCCGTGATCAGCCGGGAAGTCGTCGATGTCGTCGTCTGCATCGTATTGCGAGCCCTCGTACCCAGCGTATAGGCCTTCAGTTTCCTCGGGGTCCTCAATATCCCCAGTCCGCTCCAGGTACTCAGGGTCCTCTGGGTCTTCATCACCATCCTCTTGCCCTGAAGCGTAGCTGGGCATTACTCGTTGAGCGTGCAAGTGCGCCACGGGGCGGGGTCGGTGAGATGCCGACTCGTTGTATTTGGGGCAAATGGGATCGCTGGCCAGGTGGCCCACAATCCCGCATCCATAGCAGGTCTTCGACGACTTGAGGGTGGGCCCACTGACTGGGCCTGCCCGGGTTGTTGTGTGCGGGGTTTGAGCAGAGGTGGAAGTAGCGGGCCGAGCCGTGAGAGTAGAAGCCGGGGTAGTTGATGCCCGAACAGGCACACGTGAAGTCCCACCTCTTGCTCTCGCCGTCTGCGTACTCGCGCGGGCTGGTGTCGCTACTGGGGCGGCCGTTAAGGTCGCACCGCCGCGCATCAGCCCCTTCCCTTCTATTATACCCCGGGCGTGGTTCTTGAGGACATCCATTGCGGTGTACTCAGGGAAGAGCCCGCGCTCTATGAGTTTGTTGTGGACGTCGGTCGGGATCAGTCTCATGAAGCGTTGGCGCAACGAGAACTCCGACGGCGGCTCACGCATATCGCCTGTCGTTCGGCGAAGTTCGCTAACCAAGAGCTCAATGCCACGGGCGGGATCAAACCGCACGGCTTCGAACTCCTTGGTGGCGCGGATCGCGGTGGACGAGGTGACGAAGCGCTGGTACATTGCTCGTACTATGGCGTCGAATTCCCGCGGGATGTCGCTTTCCCGATTAGTGGGGTCCACTTCAGAACGGAACCATCTCAGGGCATCGATGCCCAGGGCCTGCTTAAGGTAGAGTACGCGATGCGTATCATACTTGGGCCCGCCCATCGAGTATCCTTCCAGATACGTGCAGAGGGAGCCCAGCCAGTTCATGAATAGGGCATCGTCGTCCTCGCCGTTGTACAGCGGTGGATCCTTCATCTTGGGGACTCGGGGCGCGGCTTCGAGAGCGACGCCCAGCTGGCGCTGTATCATGCGCGATATCTGGGCCGCCTTTTCCAGCATGTGAACTTCGAAAGCGGTAGCGGGTGTATCGGGAGTGGGGCTGGAAGATATGTACCCCGAGGGCGACTGATTGTAGCCCATGGGGCTCGTATTCATTCCAACTCGTGGCCCCGTCCCGTCAAACGGGCTTCCAGCGCTAGATATGCTGCTATTGTCGACGAATCGCGTGGCCTTCAGTATAGACACAGGCGGTGCGGTATCCATAGGGCCTTCTCGAGGCCCTGATTGCTGGAATGACTGCGCTGCCCTGGCTCGCCGAGCTAGATTAGCGTTGCCTCGGCGGAGCCATTCTTCATCCGATTCATGTGTTTGACGGGGAGGAAGCGCCCGGTCCACTTCGGCCTGCACGTTGCCCATATCTTTGGGCATATGCGGGGGAAGGTCTCTGACCGGAGGCATAGCTACTGCCTGTAGCGGGCTTGCTTGTCGGCGGTTCACCGAGGCGACAAGTTGGGCAAGCGATTCCTCCGTTGTCCCAGTCGCACGGAGGATCCGGATATTATTATCCAGAGTAGACGCGATCCTTGCTCCTGAGCTCATCACTGAGTCGCTTAGTTCCTCAATTCGGCTGGCCATCTCGTCGCGCAGGGCTCTAATCGAGCCCGCTAGGTCAGTTATGGTGATGTCCTGACCAGCGACTAGGGCGGTCGTCGTGAGCAGGGATTCCCTGCCCAATGACAGCATGGCGCGGATCGTGTTGAAGCGTCGTAGCTGCTCCTCTGTCAACTCTGCGGTTCGTACATCGGTGATCAGGGCCGCGAGTAAGCTCTCAGAAGTGAGCGGCGACTCTGTACCGGAAGTAACATCGGATTCCTCGGACGGGGTACCAGTCAATGTGGTCCCGGTGGGCTGTGGCGAGCCCTGCTGACTTGAAGTCGGGCCCCTAATATGGGGCAAGACTGTCTCATCATCCGAGACATCGTATCGTTGACCCGTCGAAGGATCAAGCATATACGCCACTCCGTTGGAGTCAATGTGTACTTTGACCCTTCGAGTGGGTACTTGGTTTTCAGCGGGACCTCCCCCAGTGTCGCTACCGAGCTGGGAAGCTGCGGAGGCAAACTGGGACGTCCCCGTTGTCGAGACTGGCGCCGCAGATGCGGGGCCATCGTTGGACATTTTCTTGGAAAATTGCTGTAGTAGTTTTCCACTGAATATAAGGCTTCGTAGGAAGCCGGGTGTTCAAAAAGTATAAGAGTGTTGATTTGGTGGTAACTCAATCACACCCAGATGAACAGGAACCTGTCTATATTCAATAGATGGTTCGGGCGTTCAGCGTCGGGTGTAAGTTCGTTACTCCACGCTGGACGCCCGAATACTAACTAACGCAATTACATATATACAACTGTAAGATAAGCGTGACTTAGGCCCGGTATCGGGCCTATATGTCATACTCTCTTACAGCTGAGGACTGCTGCTCCCGGCGCATGCGTTTCATTGGTGATGGCGGGTTGACTCGCAGTTGCTGAACATACACCCTTCTGCCGTCTTCGGAGACGCGGTATATTTCCGCGTCCCCTGGTGCATCCTCTGGAGACGCGTCGAGCTCCTCAGCGGCGAAAACGTGCACATGAGATGATGAGGCAACAGGGGACCCCACTCGTCTCTTGCGGGCTGTACGCGTCACCCGCGCCATCGACAAGGAAGGAGGTTCGGCGTATAGGGGGGGCCGCCTTGAAAGATCTGGTGCAGTTTTTTTTTTTTTTGGCCCGACTTGGATTCGTGTCCTCGACTTGGATTCGTGTCCTCGCCTCCTGTCGCGGGACTGACAAATGGCCTACTTCTGTTGACAGTGACAGTTCTGTAGAACCTGACACATGGTGGTTCGCCGTCCTCAAAAGTGCAGTCCGACGCGTCTAACGGAGGACAGTCTGTCCTCAACCGAATCGTGAATTATCGGGTGTTCTTCCTATCTTCAGACGAGAGGGGCGCTGAGCCAGTGAGCGAGGCAGTTGTGTACATCTTGTATTCGTACGTAGGATTCCAGGAGGAAATCGGGGAAGCCGATAGGCGGAATACGTAACATGTACACACAAACGTCTGTCTCCCACCTTGATGTGACTCCCACTGGCGACTTCTTCAATTCCACTCCGAGGTAAGTCGTGGTCTTGCTCCTGGCGAAATTGGAGTGGTGGGTGGTGGTTAAGCCAGTAATTCCGACCCTGGAGATACGGCCCACCACCGCTTTCCCCCCCAGACACAGACTTACCGAATCATGTTCATGTAGACTTCTCCACCCGTCTGTCGCTCGATCTATTACTCTCCCGCGTGTGGCGTTCGCGGCGACCTTGCGAAACACTTCCAATACCCGCCACGTGTCAAGCCGTTGAAAATGACTCGTAGACGCAAAACCGAGATGGGCTATCCCGAAGGCCACCCACCACGAAACCATCGTCACTCGCAAAAGGAATTCAACAAATCCATGGCCGACCTACGCCATGGAGGACGGTTAGTTTTCTTCCCCCTCCCTCCCACTTGGACCTCGACTGATGAGTGCCCAGACCGAAACTCCCAACCCCAGACCCGCGCAAGAAACCCGGGAGCTCAGAGGGGCACGAAACAGAGAGGCGAGTCGCATCGCCTGTATCCGTACCCTGCGAACCGACTAACACTTTCCTAGCATTCCGGTCGACCTGCAGAGAGGAGAGCGTTACGCCAATCAAGATTGGATCATGCCCAAAATGCACAACGCCGCCCACACTCAGCAGTGCACACTCGTTTTCGACTACACCCGGTGCCCCTTCGACCCTGTTCATTCGGAGGCCGAGGCCGAGCTGGCTCGCCTTTGGCAGGAGTCACTGACCTTGGTTGATCGTGTCGACGGCGAGCAGATCGAGCGCGGGTGGGCGGACTTGGTCCCCATGGTCAAGCCAACGAGGATGATGGCATCCGGGAAGAGACACTCTGTGTTGCCCTTTCCTGAGGTACGCTCTGACTCGCCCCCCACCTTCCTTTCTGACCTCGTCCGCAGGCGAAACTTTGATCCACGACCACCCAGTCTCTTCTCGCTTTCGTCGTTCCTGCCGCTTCATCGCTCTTTGTAAATCGCGCTCGTATACATCTCACTCGTATTGTTCTCATGCATTGCGCTTGTCACTCGTCGCGCACTTGATTGCTTGCTGCTGCTAATGTCCTTACTCCGTGTACTTGCCATCGTATGAAAAAAAATTGTTTGCCGTTTGCCCATAATCTCAAGCGTCAATCTGTCTTTCCAAAAGAAAAAGAAAAAAAATCTTATTAGCAGGCGATGTAAAGGCCGTTCTTGGCTTTTTCTTTTCTTCCAGTGTCTTCTTACTCAGTTCGGGTGCTCGCGCATACATGTATTTTTCAGTACATAATTTAATTACAAGGTGGCGGGTGAAATGTGAGCCTGATGGAATGTGAGTTCATGAGAGACCTCTGATCGCCTGTGTTCTGGTCAGAATGCATTTCGCTGACTGAAAATGCCGATCGCACCTCCTCTGTACTCAAGACGGTCGAAACCTTCTCCGCAACGTCCTCGAGCGTTCGAGGGCCATCCAAGTTCGTCGCGCAGTGAGGATCCATGTCGCGCGGAAGGCGCGACGGAAAGGTATGCCAGTATTCAGTGTATAAGGCGGTCCAAAATTCAGGGCCCGACGTGGGGCGGAAGCCCGCGCTTTTCTTCTCGAGAAATTCCAGGCGCCGGCCTTGGAAGCGGAAGCCGCGTGGAGGATCGGCCAGACGGATTTTAAGCCTCCTGGCAATGACGATAAGCCGCGCGAATAGCAAGTCAGATGAGGGCGCTTGCCGTGGTCCGGAGGCGCAAAAAGATGGCTTTGAAGACGTAGAAATGAATAATTGAGGACTCCATATCCTGTGAGCCGGCATTGACCGAGAGATCAGATGTAGATGTAGATTAGATATCGCGTCACCAAGAGATTGTAAGTACCACAAAACAAGTCCTATCGCCTACTACACCTCCACTACTCCACTGCGCAACTAGGCTGAGCACCCGCAGCCCAGTTGCATTCATTGTGAACATAAAAGGGTATTCCTTGGACATTTTTGTTCTTGAACTTGTCGACCGCACAAGAGGCCCAGCAATATACTGGAAACGTCGACTCTGGTTTGCGCTCAAAACCAAACGGCACCTCCAAGTCTCTCCTTCTCACCCAAATTCTATTTGCAACAAAGGAGACACACCCAAAAGATCTTCTGCGTAAGTTATACACCATTCCGTTAAGCCTTGCTCACCCAGGGCTCCGATTTTCAGAAATCTTGGAGCTTCGGTGGACGGTCCGAGGCCCGACACGAACCTTCCCGATTTGGACTGCCACTTGGCGACTGCATATCCTCCTTGTATCTCCCGTCTCTGGTCACAAGCTTTGCACGAAACACCAAACTGCTATTCAAGAAATATACTGGAGACCAATTTCGACTATTCTATCTCATTAAAATCCCCTCAGGCGCTGCAACTCATCGCGATATTCCTCGCGCGTCTTCGCGGTCGATCCAGTTTCGCCAACGGGGGTCGACGCTCCCCTACGACGCGGGTCATTATGGCGTGCGTACCTCAGCCAATTAGGGACTCACCTCGCGCAAACTGCTTGCTTCGGCTGGGCGATGCGGCGCTTCTGGAGGCGTTGCACCAACACTTCATCGTCGGATGGTTTTGCGCGGAGGCGGGCTTGCGCGCGCGCGGCTATAGCGACGCTGGCTCGGCGGTGGGTCCGAGTAGAGCCGTAGTTGTAAGATATAGCCTTTCTGCCCTGGCTGTAGCCAGGTGGGTAAATTGCCTATATACCTGGCTGTAGCCAGAGCCTGGCTACAGCCAGGAAGAAAGTTTCCTGACCAACTACTAGGTTCTGAACCAAAAGAAAGCTGACCCCGGGATTTGAAACCTAGGCCTTTCATTTTCTTTAGATTCCTAATTCAGGAAGCATATTACCAACTGAGCCAAGCTGCCCCATAAATAGTTTGTTTCCTTCCAACTAAGCCAAGCAAATTATGATGTTTTGCTTTTGTTTTACATCATTACAAACCCTAACCTAACCAACCCCAACCTAACCTACCGAGGCAATAACGTCTCTTGGGACCCTAACACTAACCTCTAACCTCTAACCTCTAACCTCTAACCCTAACCCTAACCCTAACCACTAACCACTAACACTAACAGCCCCTACCGGGGCGGAATAAATAGAAAACCTGCTTATTATGTGCCTGTGGAGACCATAGTATATCCCTATCAATTTGAGGCTTAGTATCAGCTCCTTAGCCTAGCTGGTTAAGGTGTTACTTAAGTCAATTGCTTATGTAACCTGTTGGCTTTTGGTTCAATCCCTGAAGCCGACAAATTATTTAGCTTTTAAGTAACTTTGACGCAGCCAGGCCCTGGCTACAGCCAGGCAAATAGGCAAAATATGTTTCTGGCTACAGCCAGGCAAATAGTCTAAATGGTACACCTACGGGTGCCGAGTACCGATTTCGGACTGGTGCGGCCTCCCTCCTTGCAGGCAACTCAGGCACAGGTGCGTCGCCATCTCCTTCATGCTCAGTGGTGGGCAGCGGGCGGATGGAAAGAGAGTCGGAGGACGAGGCCAGGGAGCCTTTGTTTGTCACAAAAGTGTACAGCGGTGCTGGGCGGTTCGGAATGAAGGTGAGGATTGGCGGCTGCGAGGGTTGAGCACCGGGGAGAGCATAGCCGTAGTCGTGGCCCCCGCCAACTCCGCGCAAAGCGCGCTCCTCCTGTCGTGCGCGTCTCTCTGCGCGATTACGGTGGAACTCTTGCCAATAAGTCGCGGAGTGTAGAATTTTGGGTCGGCTCATGGCGGGGGGAATGAGGAATTGTTCAGGCAGGACAGGACAGGACAGGAGTCAGTCGCCGCGTGCGACGTAATACCCGCCGCCATTCCTTTAAAGACTTCCCTCTTGATTTTAAATCCACTGATCATGGACAGCAGAACTCAATTTACCTTCACTTTCGAAACAAACGCGTTCTCGGCAACATTTGCACCAGCACCACATGCTGTGTACGCCAGCACGACCAGCAGTCAACCGCTACGCACCCATTTTCAGAGCAGTCCAGAGAAGACACCGACGGCGCGTGCCCAGGCCCAGGCTGTCAGGGGAACCCCCCCTTCGCACGCCCCCTCCGGTCGTTGGCCCCGCCCTTCCGGTCGCTCCGGTCGTCCCGGTCAACCGGAACGTGCCGATGCCGGCTGGCATTCGGCATGCGATCATGCGCGTGACCTCGGCATCCGTTCCCGATCACTCCGGTCCCGTGCACCTGTCCAGTAGACTATTATACTCACGGCCTAGCGTGGGAATCCTCAGAGTTTCTTCTCTTCGGATTCCCCTCGCTAGGTGCGTTACTCAATGTCTGTAGCTACTGTTTATTCATCTTCGGATTCCCCTCGCTAGGACTCTTGAGTACTCTCGGGCCTTGAGGTTGCCCTTACAGCAGAAGAAACTCTCTACGGGATTAACCGGCCAAGATTGCGAAGTTTGGACTTGAAGGCTCGGACGAGTACGTCAGTGCCCCTGCCTCTCCCACTTCGAATCTTGCCCCCTCCTCCCCTGTCCCTGCTCTCGACGCCGACATGTCCGACGCTGCCGCTGCACAAGCCGAAGCCCGGATGTCCGCTATCGAGGGTACACTCGAGCGCCTCACCAGGTTGATTGAAAATTCCACCACCCAACGCGCTGTTTCGCCTGCCCCGTCCCTTGCCGCTTCGGCTCCGGACCCGGGTCCACGGCTTTTCGAAAATGTCACCCCCGGAACGAAAACGGTCCTCCGACCGAACCCCCCGTTCGTCTTTGACGGCGACCGGACCAAGGGCCGGGCGTTCCTGCACGCCGTCCGGTCCTACGCCCGGCTCGTACCGGAAGCGTTCACTGAGGCCGGAGAGCCCTCGGAGGAGAAGGTCGTCAGGTACGCCATGTCCTTTATGGCCACCGACACGGCACAGCGCTGGGCCGAGCGCTACGCCGCCAAGAGCCCCTTCCCGTTTCCGACCTGGGACTTGTTCCTGGTCGAGTTCCGGCAGCGCTTCGTCCAGGAGAACGAGCAGGACCACGCCCTGATCAAGCTCGAGTCCCGCGCCTACCACATGGGCAACCGGGACGTCTTCCGGTACACCGACGACTTCGAAGACCTCGTCGACCTCGCCGGCTTCAGCGACCCCATCGTCAAGGTCACGAAGTACCGCACCGGACTCGACCCGGCGATTAACCTCGCCATAACCGGGTCGAGCGACCCTCCCCCGCTCACGGACTATGTCGCGTGGCGCGTCCGGGCCTACCGGCAGTACGAGTCCCAGCTCCGGGCTCGCAACGTCCCCTCCGGTCGCTCTGCGGCGCCATCCGGTCGCACCACCTTCCCGACCGGGAGGCCTCTGGCGCCCTCCGGTCCCGGTTCCGGTCGCGCCCCGGTTCCGTCTGCCGCACCGCAGGTGCGCACCCCCGCTCCGGCTCTCCCTCCTGGCATTCCGATGGAGGTCGACCGCGCCAGAGCCCGGGGTGTCTCCCGCCGTACCTGCTTCCGCTGCGGCGACCCCAACCATCTCGCCCGGGACTGCACGACTCCGGTCGACGTCCGGTCGATCGACGTCCTCGACGAGGTGATCCAGCAGCTTGGCGGAGATCTGCTGGAGGAGTTGTTGGCGCGCCTTGCGTCGACCGAGGCTGTAGCCGAGCATGCTGCAGCCACCGCCGCCGCCGTCGTCCCGGAGGATTTTCCCCTCCGCGACGAGTGAGCAGTGCGCCCTCGGTCGCGTCCCCTAACCGTTTCGATGTCCTATGTAATGAGTCCGACAATATATCTCATGCCTTGGCCGAAACGGAAGACGCACCCCCAGACCCTCACGACACTCCGGTCGTTCCGGTCCGACCTGAACCGGCTCCGGTTCCGGTCAAACCCGATCTCCCCTGGGATCGCCTCCGCCGCAAGCCGATGTGGGAGCGCAAGCTTCCTAAGCACTTCACCATCGCGGCAGACGCCTCCCCAAACTCTCTCTTCCTCCGGTCGAGATTGAGTCCACTGATGACGCAGTGAAGCTCTCCGTGTCCGGACTCCTGGATTGTGGGGCAACCAGTGAGTTCATCGACACCGAGTACGTCGCGGCCAACCGCATTCCGGTCCGCAAACTCTCGCGGCCCATTCCGGTCTACAACTGTCGACGGCTCTCCCAATGAAGCCGGAGGCATCCGGGAAGTCGCCGATCTCATCCTCCGCTACAAGTCTCACAGCGAGCGTGTCGTGTTCGCTGTCACCCGCCTTGGCAAGCAGAATCTCATCCTCGGGTTCTCCTGGCTCCGGAAGCACAACCCGGAGATCGACTGGGAGACCCGGGAGGTCAAGATGAGCCGCTGCCCCTCCGTCTGCAGCACCTGTCGTGACGAGGTGCGCACCGAGCGTAGGCATGCCGCGACCTCTGCCCGGATTCTACGTCAGCTCCGGGCGGGTCCGGTCCCCACCATCTGCGCGGTTGACACGGATGACCGCTCTGGCGAGGATGATGATGATGAGTTTGACACCGAGGAGCTTCCGGAGCTCTCTCCGGACGACTCTGACGAGTCCGATGACGAGGACGATCCGGTCGAGGATGGCGACCGGATCTTCTACACGACGTTCTCCCCTCCGGAAGACATCCGCGCTACCAGCACCGTCTCCCAACGGCTGGCTGAGGCGCACGCCAAGAACTCCGCGTCCGGTACGGAAGCGATTCCCGAGTGGGCCCGCGAGTTCGAGGATGTCTTCAACCGGGAGTCGTTCGACTCGTTACCGGAACGTCGCAGTTGGGACCACGCTATTGAGCTCGTCCCGGACTCGAAACCGGCCAACTGTAAGGTCTACCCCATCTCACCCCTCGAGCAGCGCGAGCTCGACGCGTTTATCGAGGAGGGTCTGGCCACGGGTCGTATCCGGCCATCGAAGTCTCCGATGGCGTCTCCGGTCTTCTTTGTCAAGAAGAAGGACGGAGCGCTCCGGTTCGTCCAGGACTACCGGGCGCTCAATGCGATGACCGTGAAAAACCGGTACCCACTCCCTCTGATCAACGACCTTATTAACCGATTGAAGGGAGCCCGGTTCTTCACGAAACTCGACATCCGGTGGGGCTTCAACAACGTCCGCATCCGGAAGGGTGACGAGTGGAAGGCTGCCTTCCGGACTAACCGGGGGCTCTTCGAGCCCCTGGTGATGTACTTCGGCCTGACCAACTCCCCTGCGACCTTCCAGACCATGATGAACGACATCTTCCAGGACCTCATCCTGTCTGGGGATGTCATGGTCTACCTCGACGACATTCTCATCGCGCACTCGGACCTCACCCGACATCGCGAGATCGTCCGGGAGGTCCTCCGGCGGCTCCGGGCGCACAAGCTCTACTTGCGACCGGAGAAGTGCGAGTTTGAGAAGTCGTCAATCGAGTACCTCGGTGTGATCATCTCTCACAACCACGTCGAGATGGACCCGGTCAAGGTCGCCGGAGTCACCGCTTGGCCGACTCCCGAGAACAAGAAGGACGTGCAACAGTTTGTCGGCTTCACTAACTTCTACCGGCGCTTCATCCGGGACTTCTCCGGCCTCGCTCGTCCGCTCTTTGATCTGACCCGGAAGGGCCAGGTTTGGGTTTGGACTGAGAAGGAAGCCGGCGCGTTCCAGGCGCTCAAGGACGCGGTAACCTCCGATCCGGTTCTCATCCTCCGGACGAGACCCGGATGTACCGCCTCGAAGCCGACAGCTCCGACTTCGCCTCCGGCGCCGTCCTTTCGCAGGAGTCCGACGACGGGAAGTGGCACCCTGTTGCGTTCTTTTCCAAGAGCTTGTCTCCGGTCCAGCGCAACTACGAGATCCACGACAAGGAAATGCTCGCGATCGTCCGGTCTCTCGAGGAGTGGCGACACTTCCTCGAGGGGTCGCAGCTTCCGGTCGAGATCTGGACCGACCACAAGAACTTGGAGTACTTCCGGAAGTCGCAGAACCTCAACCGGAGGCAGGCACGGTGGTCGCTGTACCTGTCCCGGTTCGACTTCACCCTTCACCACAAGCCCGGGCGCTTGATGGGTCGACCGGACGCCCTCTCTCGGCGACCGGACCATGGGGCGGCTTCGGATAATCAGGATGTGACGCTCCTGACTCCGGAGCTCTTCCATGTCCGCGCGCTGGAGGGCATCACCATCTCCGGTCCGGAAGCCCCCCTCCTCCGCGACATCCGCGACGCCCTAGCCGGCGCTCCGGACCTTGAGGATCCGGTTGCTCGCGCAGCCCGGGAACTCCTCAAGGTTCGCGGCGCCCGCTCGTCCCGGAACGCTGAGTGGAACGTTTCCGGCGGCCTCCTCTATTTCCGCGGTAAGGTTGTCGTCCCCCGGGACAAAGACCTTCGCCGCCGAATCTTGGAGCAGCACCATGACACGCGGGTCGCTGGCCATGCCGGGCGCTTCAAGACGTTGGAGCTTGTCTCCCGGAACTACTGGTGGCCCCAGATGTCCCGCCACGTTGGCCGGTATGTGGCGACCTGCGACTTGTGTTGCCGGACCAAGGCGCTCCGGAAGCTTCCGGTTGGCGAGCTGCACCCGACTGAAGTTCCTCCGGACCGCTGGCACACGGTCTCGGTGGACTTCGTTGTGGAGCTCCCGGAGGCCCACGGATACGATGCTATCATGGTCGTAGTCGATGTCCTCGGTAAGCGTGGTCACTTCAATGAGTGCACGACCCACATCGACGCCGTTGGCGCCGCCCGGTTGTACTACCGGAATGTCTGGAGGCACCATGGCACCCCGGAGAGGTACATCTCCGACCGGGGTGTCCAGTTCATTGCGGAGTTCACCCGGGAGCTGTGGCGGCTCATTGGTATTGAACCGGCGACCTCCACAGCATGGCATCCGCAGACCGACGGTCAGACCGAGCGAGTTAACCAGGAGATGGAGCAGTTCCTGCGCATCTTCACTAACTACAAGCAGGATGACTGGGACTACCTCCTTCCGGCTGCGGAGTTTGCGTACAACAACCACGTTCACTCCTCCACGCAGCAGGTTCCGTTCATGACCGACTCCGGTCGCCTCCCCCGGATGGGGTTCGAGCCGACCGGAGTCCGCTCTAAGGTGGAGTCCGCAAACGAGTTCCGCGACCGCATCGCCTCCGGGGTCTCGGAAGCTCGGTCTGCTCTGGTAAAGGCCAAGGAGGAGTACAAGCGGTATTACGACCGCCGTCGCACTCCCGCTCCGGACATCAAGGTCGGGGACCGGGTCTGGCTTGACGCGTCGGACATCCAGACCACTCGTCCGTCGCCGGGCCTCTCCCATCGGCGGCTGGGCCCGTTTACGGTGCTTAAAGTCGTTGGGAAGGGTGCATTCAAGCTAGAGCTCCCACCCCACTACTCCCGGCTTCATCCGGTCTTTCCGGTCGTGAAGCTCGAGCTTGCGGAGGAAGACCCGTTCCCGGGCCGCCCAGGGTATGACGAGCCCGCTCCGGTACTTCCGGACGCACCCGGAGACGCTCCGGAATGGGAAGTCGACGCAGTTCTGGACGCCAAGGTCCGCTGGAAGAGCCTGTACTACTTTGTTAGCTGGAAGGGCTACAGTGCGGCGCACAACCAGTGGGTTAAACACTCCGACTTCTTCGGTCCGGAAGCCCTCGCAGCGTTCTACGAAAAATATCCGGCCAAACCTCGTTCAATTGCTCGTGCGTCATTCGACTCCCTCCCCTTCCGCAACACCACCCTCCATGTCCGGTCTATGCGTCGAGGCGCCGCATTCCAAGGGGGGGATGATGTCAGGGGAACCCCCCCTTCGCACGCCCCCTCCGGTCGTTGGCCCCGCCCTTCCGGTCGCTCCGGTCGTCCCGGTCAACCGGAACGTGCCGATGCCGGCTGGCATTCGGCATGCGATCATGCGCGTGACCTCGGCATCCGTTCCCGATCACTCCGGTCCCGTGCACCTGTCCAGTAGACTATTATACTCACGGCCTAGCGTGGGAATCCTCAGAGTTTCTTCTCTTCGGATTCCCCTCGCTAGGTGCGTTACTCAATGTCTGTAGCTACTGTTTATTCATCTTCGGATTCCCCTCGCTAGGACTCTTGAGTACTCTCGGGCCTTGAGGTTGCCCTTACACAGGCGGCATATCGCGCGCGCAATCGCGAGGCCGAGCGGGACAAGGCGCGGCTTCGCATGCGAGAACGCCGAGAAGAAGAGAAGGCACGTCTGGAAGACCAGCGGACACCCCTCGAACGTGACCCATCCTCTTCCGCCCTCCGCTCCAGGTCGGTGTGTTTTCTCTTTTTGAGCGTGGATTTTGACATACCCCTCCCCCAGCGCTGTGTTTGCTCGGTATAGGCAACATATCAAGCACCACTCCATTGTTATCCACGGCGACCCTACGGACTCCGACTACGTGCACGGCTATGAGCGTTGTAATGCCAAGTGCTGGCCGCGGGGTGGCGAGGATCATCCTCCGAACCAGATTGATCGCGAAGACGCGAAGTTCCTCCTGCAGCGGGCGAGCGCGGAACGGAGAGTGTCCACACCTGAGCCTCTGGAAATTGACCAGTGCGGAATTTTTTTCTCTTGTCTTGCAGGAGAAAAGTGCTCACACCGCGCCCAGGTATCTTGATAAGCTCGGTCGTTGCCGATTCCTCGTAGGTTTCGATTGGGATGAAGGGGTGCCATCTCAACCCCTTTGGTACGTGCGGCCGGCGTATGATGACTATAACGACGACGATGTGGAATTTATGTGGCGCCATGCGGTGCCGCAGCCCACAATGGCGGCAATGGACGCGTGTGGATGTAGCCGGCCCTTTGATTTATTAGCTAGTACTTAACGGTGGATACAAAAATTCTTGTTCATAATAATCTCTCGGACTTGTTCTTCCAAGACTGAGAAAATAATAATCACAATAAGAAGGGGTTTCATTGAGACTGGGTACAATCAAGAAATATATGTAGGCTATTTTACGCGCTATGGATCCTCCGTTCGCAGCCTCACGACGAGCCGTCCCAGGCGACGGTGGAAAACCTCATGAGGTAGGTCCCTGGTACAATGTATGTCTCTAGGTCGAACCGCCGTTGGGAAGAAAGTGCAGAGCGCGCCGCTGGAGAAAAGATTAGCTGAGGGGGCACCGGGAGAGAAAGAGATACGCACCAGCAGCGCGTTGGCTTCGCGTCTTGGGAAACGGTTCGATGGCCGCCGCTGGGGAACAAATTAGCTGAGGGCCATCTGGAGGGAAGAAATACGCACCAGTGGCGCGTTCCATGCGACGCCTCGCCATGCGTTGGTGAAACATGAAAGCCTTGATGCGCTGGCGATTGGATGAGAAGACGCAGAGGCACGGCAAAAAAGAGCGTACATATTGGGTTTGAATAACAACGACCTCCTTCTCATCGACCTCTTGATGGGTGCCCGGCTGCGAGACGTCCATTGCGGGGTGAGGGTCGACGTCGACAGGGAGGCGCCACGGGAACGCTGCCCAGTACTCTTCGAAAATGGTGGACCAGAAGTGGGCGATTCTGGGGTGCTTCGCGTCCATAGCGTTATGAAAGTACGCGATGCGCTCAGCGAGGAATTCGAGGCGCTTTCCGGTAAAGCGGAAGGGACGGACAACAATGGTCGGATGGTCGGATTCGTTGGTCGGATGGTCGGATTCGTTGGCAGGAGCGACGGGTTTTTTTTCGGCGCGTGGCATGACGGATTCGAGTTGGGCAAGTAGAACCTCTCGCGGTCGAAGCTCTCGTTTAAAGCGAAAGAAAGAACTAAATGTATTTCTGAGTTATGAACAGCCAGGGAAATGTCAAGCACCGACTAACCAGGCATTTATTATGTGAGACCGAGCTCGCCGTTCATTTATTATGTCGAAATGCCAAGTGTGGGGCAGCGACACGGAAGAAAAACGGGATCCCGCGCGTTCCAGACCAGCGGTTATTAGGTACCCCCAAGCCTGCAGGAGGAGAGACAGGAACACTGCCCAAGGCCGCTGTTTGTTTATTATGTCGAAATGCCAGGCGTGAGGGAGCGACGCAGAAGAAAGGCGGGGTCCCGCCCGTTCCAGACCCGTGGTTATTAGGTACGGCCAAACTGCAGACTGGGGACACTGAGGGACACGGGGCACAGGGAGAAGAGGGAGAGGACATTTATTAGGTACGGATTCGGTCCAGGAGTGTCGGCGGAGACACGGATGATTGAATCCAAAGGTGTGGCCACAGCGGCGTGTATCTTCTGTTAAATTCCAGACTGCGCACATGTCCACATAGGCTGGTCTGGACCTGGCGCAAGAGATGATAGAAGGCGGGCGGGAACGCCGGCCACAGTGAAGGGAGAGCGGGCGGGTGCGCCACTAATAAAAGAAGGTGAGTAATGTGTCCGAGTCTTGATCGCGCGAATTGCCGCGACCCAAACTGATCTTCTTTGCACTTACAAAAACCCGGACGCGTTTGCAGTTTCCCTTCGACCATGAAGAACTACCTGCAATACATGCCGTCTACTCCCGCTGCCCAGTTCTACGCTCCGCCCGTCTCCCACCCCGCTGCGTCACAGCCCGCGCTTGGCTCCTCGCAGCCCTCTCTTCTCTCCTCGCAGCCCTCTCTTCTCTCCTCGCAGCCCTCTCTTGTTTCTCTCGCAGCCCGCCCTCGCCGCCTCGCAGCCCGCCGTCGCTCTCGACCCTAGGACGCTGTATTTCTACCGTGGATCGGGAACCCCCCACTCCGCGCTGGCTTCCTATCAGCAGGTCGAGTGCCTGGACGCGCCGACTCCCGACGACCAGCTGCCTGAACGTCGCACTTGCCCCATGCCATACCACCCGGCCACCTCGACGCTCGGTGTCCCCCAGACTGGCGACGCTGGCAAGAAGCTCTACGTGGTCTGCCCCGGCCGCATTCAAGGACTGTACGATGACGAGTAAGTCGCAATTCCCCTCACCTGCCGTGCGGATACTCACCTCGAAATGTTAGCAAAAAGGCCGACGCCAACGTCAAGAAATGGCGCAACGGGCGTGGAATCTCCGTTCACCGCTGGACCGATGGCGAACGCGAGTGGGCCATGTGCTGTTTGCGTTGGCACGGGGAGGTTTGCCCGAATGCGCGCCCCCGCGTTACCATGGACACTCGTGTCGTCCTCAACCCCGCGCTCCTGGTGGACAATGTTCCCGTTCAGTGGGCCGTCAAGGGCATGGCCGACTTTTTCCCGTCCAGGTCCGTTTCTTCCTTTTCTTTCAAACCGCGCGTGAGGCTGATCTTCTTGCAGAGAGTGCGCCTTCGCAGCGGCGAACGCCAAGGACCTCCAGGAAATCCATGTCCTCGGCACCAAGGACGAGGCGGC
The DNA here is from genome assembly GCA_029203975.1 of Mycena vitilis. NCBI lineage: Eukaryota > Fungi > Basidiomycota > Agaricomycetes > Agaricales > Mycenaceae > Mycena > Mycena vitilis. The sequence continues at coordinate 30,800 of JARGYF010000241.1, read as the reverse complement.
TCTGCAGGCGTTCACGGGCATCCCTGCTTAATTAGTTCACAAATGGAGCGGGCGGGCGGGCGGGCGGCGGGGCTCCATCACGATTGTAATATAGAAGTAAAACGTCGGCCGCGTTTCTTGAATAAAAGATGTTCATAGTCTTCCTGAAAAACTTGGCGTGTCAATGAGAAGCTGAATTAAGTTACAATTGCACTGGAGGGGCCTCGACCAGGATGAACGACTGAAGCCCGTGGTGCGCGTTCTTCTTCTTAATTGTCAAGAGAAGGCGGGCAGGTGATTTTTTTGTGGCGTAAATTGGCCCGCGTTGTTCAATATGTCGCGGGGGAAGTCGCCTAAATGTAATGCGTTGCGACCAAATGTCGCGGGCAAGTCAGAGAAATGTAATGCATTGTAAACACGGCCCAGGGAGCGAACAAAGCCCTCGTACCTGTATTCCCTCTTGCAATCCTGCAATGTCCACCGATACGATCCCCGAGCCTGACCCCAATCCGACTGCGGGCGGCACGCAGCGCACCAACAACCAGCCCACGATCATCCCAACGAGCACCGGAAAGCCTACCGCTGCCGTCGAGACCGCGAAGGAGAGGGTAGAAAAAATGAAGAAAAAACCTGGGAACAAGGGTGATTTCTACGGGGAGAGGGAAATATTCTTGCGGTCGAAGATGGACGATTACTGGGCGGCTTCAAAGAAAGGCAAGACGCGCAGATTCTGGCCGATTTTATTCAAAGAGTACTGGGACCGCTTCGACTGGCGTTTGGCGCTGAATGAAGAGCCCTCTCCCGACCGCGTTTTCGACCCCGCCGCGAAGCTGACGAAGGAGCAAGAGGACGCCAAATCCAAGATTGAAGTGGCGACTAAGACTGTAAGTGTGTCAGGCTTCAGTAGGCGATATGCGCTGAGACTCTACCTTGACAGAAATTGAAAACTTGGTTTAATCACCAGCGAACTGCGATGGGTCTGAATCACAATCCCTTCACGCCCTACTTGTCCCGTTTTCGCCGGCCCGACGATAAGGCGCCAAAGCGCATCACCGACTATCAGTTCTACATGCAGCATGACGACTTCAAGGCCGCCGTCAACGCCGAGTTTGATGAAAAGTACTGGGATACTCCCAGGCATGAGCGCTTGGCGCGTCGTTGCGATATCGCGCGAGCGAGATTCGCGGCGGAACCTTACCCTGTGAAAGAGCGTATCCGTAAGGAGGCCCTCGAGGAACACGAGGACGAGCTAAAGAGGTGGGAGGAGGCGGATGAGGGCTTGCCTAGCGTTGCGCCGGAAGACCAGGATGAGTACGTTGCGCGCGACTCGTTTCGACGACAAGAGCTGATCCACATTATTCAGGGCGCGCGCGAGGTTCACTGGCGTCGTCGAGCCCATGATCCAGGCGTTGAGGGCGTACACGGGGTGGCATATCACAATGATTGCCGGGCGCATCGTAGACGGCAAGGTCGAGATGAAGAGCGTGCACGCCGGCAAGACGAAACCCGACGGTGAAGAAGGCGGCGTCGATTTTACCGACTGGGATCCTAAGGGTTACAAGACGCACTTCCTGGATCAGTTTTGGCGTTTCCTGGTGGCAGCGAGTAAGTGTAAATCCGCCGCTCAGGGAAAACGGTGCCTGACCTTACCCAGATCGCGATGGAGGCTCCGGTTCCGCGCCCGCGCCCATCGAACGTGAAGCGTCCTCGACCTCGACATTCGACACCACCACACCGCCGCCCACCACAACCAGCCCTACCGCGCCCGTCCCCCCCGCTCCCGGCGCCCCTGGCGCTCCCGCCTCCACCAACCCCGCGCCCACGCCGACTGGCAACGGCGAGTCCGACATCCGGCCGCTCGACGACGACGACGATCCCCCGCCGGCTCTGCTGGAGGAGGAGGACCCGCTGACGCGTCGCATGCGCGCTCTGAAGATCCTCGAGCCAGACCTTCGTGCAGAAGTTACTGCACTGAGCGTCGAAGAACGCGAGGCTCGAGTAGCGGCCCTCGAGCGCATGGGGGACCTCGAGCTTCGCCGTGTCAATAACACCGCGAAGAGAGTTGCTGAGCTAGCTCGTTTGAAGAACGTGCCGGTGCCAGAGATACCTGACGCAGCACCGAAGAGAAAGCGCGCTGGTAAAGGCGCCAAGAAGCCACGAAAACGGTGTGCGAAGGGCCGCAGAGGCACGGAGGACGACGAGGACTCTGCGTCTTCTTCCAGCGAGGAGGAGTCCGACGCGGGTAACGATGATGTCGGTGCGCGCGAGCAGCCTCCCCAGACACGAGCACGAGGCCGAGGCTCCGCGACGACGAGCACCGTCACGGGCGCATCAACAGCAAGCACAGTAGCAGCGGCGCCGACGACGAACGACGCCGAAGGGGCGACGCCGAGGAGCGGTGCGGCAGCGAAAGCGCCGTCGAAGGTACCCAAGTGGGCGAAAGATGCGCAGAAGACGCTGCTCAGCGGCGAATTGGGTGAGAACGCATCCTGGAATCACGCTACGAGAGTTTGGTGGGCTGTGGAGGAGGCCTCGCGCTTTGAATCGCCGGTAAGTGCTGTCGTTTTTTTCTTGGGCGTTGATGACGTCGCTGACTGGATTTTGAAGGTCAAGGGATTGGGAACGGAAGGACGCCCGAAAGAGGTTCACGTGTGGATCAAGAATGCGCGGAAGAAACGGCCAGACATCAAGAACGTCGAGGCCTTCGTGGGGGAGATTCAAGAGTGGTGGAAGCGCCTGAATCCCGCGTGGCGCATCAACAACGGAGAATTGATCCAGGAAGTTCAGGGGTCGTTGGACGTGCTGCGGGTACCAGGAGCAAATGGTTTCTTCACGGTGCTTGTCCTCCTCAAGTGGTGGTGGGAGGAGCAAGGCCCAACCGACGCGTGGGTGGCGGCGTTTCAAGACGTCACGTGGGTGTTAAACGCTTTGTTGGGGAGGCGGTATGTGCATTCCTTTCAACCTCAAATATTCTATTAACAGAGTCAACAGCTTGGAGGAAGAGCCAGACACCACTGCCGCGAGCAGTGTCGGCGCCAACGGGGCGGGATCGACGGTGGGCAATGTCGCCGACGCTCCAGGCGGATCGGCGTCAATCGCCGAAATCGCCTAAATCAATCGGCCCGGATGCGACCGGCCCGCCATTTCTTTCTTGCTTTTTCTTGTTTTTTTTGAAACCGCCCGCAACCACCCGAACGCGTCCCCGCCTGTCGCTGAAATTGTAAATTTCTTGTTGCATTATGTACATTCCGTTACCCCCCGAGCTTCATTCCGTAGTGTCCCGAAAGTCCCGTAAAGTTCCATTTTGTATTTTCTTTTTGGTTTTATGCAATTTTATGTATTTCCGAGACATCCCGAGCGCTTCCCGTGAGTTCCCGACCCGTGTGGCAGTGCCCCGGGAGCTCGATAATATTTTCATCAGAATTGATGGCTCCGGCACGATTAAATGGCAAAATTGTGGCTGTGTAGTGGCTGTGCGGCAAATGCCAGAAGATAACGCATTACACTGTCAGACGTCCGTCCCAAGATAACTGGTTATCCTGACTGCATGGGCTGGGAGGTACCGACGGTGGTCGCGTTGCTGGGCGGGGCATCCACGTCCATCCGCCCGCCGCGATCGTCGGAGTCGAGATTGAGCTCAACATTGTCCTCTAGATTGCGGTCAAAGTCCAAACCGAGCTCGGGATTGAGCTCGGGATTCTCATCCTCGTCGTTCCCCGCGGATACATTTCCTGCCGTTTCCTCATCTCCGCCATTCAGGCGGCCGGATCGCCGACGGTGTGTCGTAGCAGCAGTGGGCGTCGGTTTCTTCGCCGTGGGCCTCGCCTTGGGCTTCGGCTTGGCAGGTGGCATGGCGTTGGTGAGGTTCTCCACGGACTGTCGAATCTTGAGCTCTTCCAGGAGCCGCTTGTTCCTTGCGATGTTTGCATCACGCTCCTCCCGCTCCTTCCGCGCTGTCGCCAAACGCGCCTCCTCCGCTTCCCGTGCTTCGTTTTCTCCCTGCGTGTCCTCCTCCTCCTCCTCCGCTTGCGCCGCTGCCTTCTTCGCCTTCTTCTGAGCCCCCCTGTCCCCCTCCTCCGACTTTCGCTTCTTCCCCTTTGTCGTCTTCCCCTCAGCCGCATCCGTGCTGGCCATCTTCTTCCTCGCGGCTGCACTTTTCTTCTGCGCCTTCTTGTCCTTCTTTTTTTTGTTTTTGTTTTTTGTCCTCTCTTCGTCGCTCGTGTCTGACGACGAGTCAGAGTCCGAACCGTCAGACCCGGACTCGGAATCCGATCCAGACTCTGAGTCTGAGTCGTTGCGGAAGCAGTACTAGGCGTCCTTCAGCGTCAGCGTCAGCGGCGCCGGGAGCGCGGCTTCGGCACAGTGCTCAGTCGCTATGGCCGGGTTGTCAGTCACGTATTGCCACACTGGTATATACACCACTCACTGTACGCAGTACGCAGAAAATCCATATAAAATTCTGTGATGCCCCGGTTCCAGCGAGGCTTATCCCAGCCAGGGAACGTCGAAGGAACGGCAGTCAAATTGGTCCCGACTGAGAGGCTAAACAAGGCGTAAGTTCGTCATTTACCATATAACCTCACAGCACTCACTGCAACGTTTGAATCGCACCATTAAACCTGGGAATCGGTCCTCCCATAACTATGAAGCCCTGGAGTCCAGTGTGCTCCTGAAGGCCCCTCATTATTGGCGCCATGAAACGGCCAAAGTTATCGATACACCTGTCGAAGCCTCCATTAGTATTTCGCGTCCATGCGCACAGCCTGTTAACGCACTTCTGACGAGCCTCGGGGGATTTTGACGCGCCGCCCTCCATAAGCGCTGTGTAGTCGAGCTTTGCCTGCTGCGCTTCTGCCACAGCCCGCCCGCGAATTGCGTCTTGCTCCGTCTGTGGCAATGCCGCGAACAAACTGCGAGCAATCTCGCAGCGAAATGGGGCGCCTGGCTTCTTCGTATTGGCACCACCGTCTGTGTTGATGGATTTCTTGGCCCATTGCATGTCGACCTCGGCAGATACCTCGGCGGTGCGTTCGCGCATGAATTGCTGAAATCCCTGACGCGCTTTTGGGGGACTGGTGACGCCGGAGAGCTTCGCTAGAAGTACCGCATATGGGTTATCGCGGAGCGCCGCCTTTGAAAGTCCCTTGTTGCGGAGTGAACGAGCCCGATACTTCAGCCAGCGCTGGATTCGCTGGGGGCCTAGTAAACGCCATGTGTCACACCGTCACGTCACTCCTCACCTTATTGAGCTGCTGTAGTCGCTCGTGTCGAGTCTTGGCTTCCTCCTCGTTCAGCTTCTCCACGACTGGCGGGGCAAAGGGATCGTAGGCGGGAAGAGGACACTCAGGCTCTTCGTGGTCCTCCAGACGCCAGGAAATCCGCGCGTGATACTCGTTGCATGCCTTTTGAAGATAATCGCGCTCGGCGCGCCAGCCCCTCTCCAACGCGTCCGTGTACGGCTCTATGTGGGGTCGCAGCACGTCCTCCCGAGCCCCCTCGGCCCACATTTTCAAGCTCTTGCGAAGCGCCTTCGCCTTTCGCTTCCAGGTCCGTTGACGTTTGGCCATATCCGAATTTTTGTTCCTATCCCTCGTAAGTAAGTGTCTGTCTGGTTGCGGCACGCACGGCGAAAACTCACGAAAAGAAAAGGAATAGTGCAAGGATGGATTGACGGCTGGGGCGCGTTGACTGGTGGTCTCAGTCAGGTACAAAACAAACAAAACAAAAACCACATGAGCGCGGATCCCCAGTGACCCAATTACACCCGCGGCCACTTGCTTATCACTCGCCATCTGTCGCCCCTCCCCTCCTCGTCTCTCCCCTCCTTGATTTTCTATGGCTGTCATTTCCCACTCTGCCAGCGGCGCGACAGCCAAGGTCGCCCCCCCGGCCGATTCAAGTCCGTTTCCCTCTTCTTTTTTGCGATGTTTAGTCCCAAGTACGCTTCTTCAGCTGCGCCCCCGCCATCCCCCACTCCCATCCCCGCTCAGACGGACTTGGAGGCCTCCCCCTCTCCTTGTAAGTTTTCTCCCCATCCAATGTGCTTGAAATCTCTTTGAATCGCACCCCAGTCCCGGCCATCAACCCCGCCCACATCCACGCCTGCGGCCCATGGACCGCCGGGCGCGTTTTCTCAGTTGTCCCGCCCTTCCCCCTCACTGCCATCGAGGATTACACCGATGAGCAGTGGTACTGCATCACCAGGGGGCGGTTCATCGGCGTCACCAACGTCCACGCCCTCGAGCAGGCCGCCATCATCCGGGTTTCGGGTGCTGCACACAAGGGGTACACGACTCAGGCCGCCGCCGTTCGTGCCTTCAACAACGCCCTCCTCTACGACGCTTGTGAAGTTGTCGTTGTCTAGGTATGTGCGTTTGTTGCTTCCATTTCTCCTCGCCCCAGCCTCACCCTACCTGTACAGTGCCCTGGCCCCTGCCCGGTTTACTGTATTCTGGTGTCCTGTAGTTACTCGCGCAATATATTGTCTTCTCGCTTCAAAGAATACCCCCCGTATAAAAGCAAACGGCCACCCGCGTGACAATAAACCGGACACCTTTCTTTCCACCACCTCCTCTACCACCTTTTTAGCTATCTACCCAGCAATGGTTCGTTATCGCTTGCCGTCCGCTTCACCGCAAGGTGCTCATCACCATCTCAACAGCAAGTCGAGCGCGCCGTTGTCTTGTACCCTTGGGGCACTCGGCTTCGCCAAACAGCCGCCTTCCACTTCACGGCCGACGACGTCACTCTCCGCGACCTCAAGAGTCTGGAAGTCAACCTTTACGCTAGCCCCGGCCATTGCGACATTTGCCCGAAACCCCATTTCAGGCACGCCGCCCTCCCTGGTGTTTCGTTTACCATTCTTGCCGCCTGCCCACACCATCCCGACGTCGTCGGCGTCACTGACGACTTTTGGCGTCTGTCTCCCAACAAGGCCGTTGCCCATCTGCTCCCGGAAGGCCTGAAGCATCAGACTTGTGTCGGGAATCTCGTCGTGATCAAGCACGCGCACCCCGACGGCGGACTGATCGCCAACCAAGGGCTTCCGGTTCTCGACATCTGTGAATCGGAAATCCCGTACGTCGATGAACTCGTGCGCCGGTGAGTATTGGCAATCATGCCCTCGTTACAACGCTCATTCCACCTCTCAGTTGGGCTCCCAGATTGCACGGTCTTCGGAACCCTTCCCCCGTCACTGATGGCAGTGAGGACTGTGCGCCCGCAATCTGATGTGCTTGGTACTTAATTGCTTCCGTATTTTTACCATATTTGGACCGTGCTTACTGATCACCTGCTTATTGATCAGGCTGACTGAGCGTTCATAATACTGCTTACTATACATATAGGATACATATATAAGCAGCTAGTTGTAGTCCTGAGTCCTCAGTTCTTACTGTTGACTTCAGGCAAGTACTTACTTCACATTTTGGCAATACACAGAGTTCTTACTGTTGACTTCAGTTCTCTGTGCCTGCCTGATTCTAACAGGTTATGGGCCCCGGCCTTTGAACATCTCTGACTCTTTGAGATCTTCATCCATCTGCATTTTCGCATTTCTGCATCTGCATCTGCATCTCTCCAAGTCCTTATAGTGTGTGTGACCTTTGTAGATAGGAGCACCAACTGTTGGGACGAATCCTCTTTGCGAGGCAGTCTTTGATCCACCAGAAAACAAACGGTAGTCAATCCGTTGATTTTGGGGTTAGGGCCTAAGTGCCTTACAACTGGGTGTTCATTAGCATCACCTACCTACCTACGTATCGTTTCTTCTCCACACACACTCCTGAGGACACCAATTGCCTGTATAGGCATTGGTTCTAGCTTTCTCCTGCTTGCACTTGCACGATGTGGCCTCCTGCGATGTCATCTTGTTCCTCTATTCCTGATCCTGCTCCTGCTCCTGTTGCTGCCCCTGCACATTTTTGCCTCTTCTGTGGGAAGCATACCCACTTTCTTCTCCAATGTGACCAGTTTCTGGATCTCACTGGAAAGAAGCCTAAAAAGAAGAAGGGTGCAGCAGCCCCTCATCATTATGCCTCTCATGCGGATATCACCCTCCACTCTTCTCTAGCTCTGGATGACCGATGGACTGCAGACTCTGGTGCAACTTCGCACATGACAAACCGTCGTGACTGCTTGTTAAATGCACGTCCATATAGAGTCCCCATCACGGTTGCCAATGGCGGTGTCGTTTACTCCGAGCTTGTGGGGGAGATCCGTCTGAGACCGCTAATAGATGGGTGCTATGCCCAAGAAGTCTTTCTCACAAATGTGCTCTATGTTCCCTCACTTGCTCAAAACCTCATTTCCACCACCTACCTGTCCCGCATTCATGGCTACTCTATTCTCATGCAAGGGTCTGTTATTACCTTTAGCAAAGATTGAGAGACCTACTTTGAAGCGGACATCAATGAGCGGAACCAGGCATTTGTGAGAGAGGCTCCTTCTGTTGGTTCAGCTTTTGCTGCTTCGGTTACCTTGCCTCTTGATCTGGATCTATTGCATCGCCGGCTTGGTCACCACGCTGTTGCAGATGCCCAGAAACTTTTGAGCAAGGGTCTGATCACTGGTGCGAAGCTCACTTCAACCCAGAAGCCAGATCCGATTTGCGAGCCCTGTCTTGCAGGCAAACTGAACGCTGGTTCTTTTCCTTCCACTGGACATCGTTCCAAGGCTCCTCTTGATTTGGTTCACTCTGATCTGAAGGACTACAAGATCTACACCCGAGAGGGCTGGAGATATCGTGTTCTATTCATTGACGATCACACGAGCTTCAAATGTGCATTCCACATGAAGTACAAGAGTGGAACCTTCAATGCATTCAAAATCTTCAAGGCTTATGCTGAGAATCATTTTAAACGCAAAATCAAAGAGTTCCAGGAAGACGAAGGTGGAGAGTACATGTCCACAGAGTTCAAGAACTTCTTGCTCGCTGAAGGCATTGTACGTCGTCATTCGACGAGGAACAGACCACAGCAGAACGGGACAGCAGAGCGCGGTAATCGCACTACCGATGAGCACACTACGGCCATGCTTCATGAAGCCAACCTGCCACCGTCCTTCAGGGCGCTCGCAGCTGCGGCATATCTTCATGTTGCAAACATGCATCCAACCTCTCATATTCCGGAGAACACCACTCCATTTGAGCTTTGGTTTAAACGCAAGCCGGACGTGTCACACCTTCGGGTGTGGGGCTGCCTTGCATACGTGCATGTGCAGAAGGATAAGAGGGACACTTCTGGGATTCATTTCCAGAAGTGCATCTTTGTGGGGTACCCTGCAGAATACAAGGGGTGGACATTCTACAATCCTGTCACCAAAAAGATAGTGATATCGGAGCGTGCTGTCTTCGACGAGCGCTACTTCCCTGGGAACAAGTCTTCCATAATGAGGCAATGTCCCAAGACTCCTCCTTCTGCTTTTGTCGAGCTACCTCCTCGCATCAAGCCACAAGTGGTGCACGATGACGGGGGAGACGACGAGGATGACTCTGGTGTTCATCGAGCACTTCCTGTGCCAAATCCCGATCCCATCGAGCCAGCTCCTTCCCCTCCACATTCCGAACCTGCCAGCCGCCCTAATTCGCCTCCACCTCCTGCACAATCCCCATCCAATTCACCATCACCTCCACCTCCGCCTCCTGGTTCTCCTATCGGCATTGCTGCACGTCGCCGCTACCACGGTGTAGCCACGCCTCACATGCCTCGTAGGGACTGGTGGACAGTCAGGAAACCTAGCCCAATGGTCTCTGACTCTGAAGAGGATGTTGAAGAGCTGTTGCAGCCAGATGATGCTCTGCTCATTGCGCATGAAGGAGATACAGAGGACGAAGCGCTTCAAGCTACAAACGATGCATCAGTGCATTTGGCTTGTGCTGCTGTCCAATCTGGCAATCCTCGCACCTATCACGAAGCCCTGCGACGTGAAGATGCACACCTCTGGGAAGAAGCTGCTGTCTCCGAGATAAACTCTCTCTTGGAGAACTGCACTTGGGATGTGATCGATGCACCTCCTGGTGTGAAGCCCATTCGCTCACAGTGGGTTTTCATCATCAAGCACAAGTCTGATGGCTCCATTGAGCGCTACAAGGCGAGACTCGTTGCAGACGGTCGTGGCCAGCGTTATGGCATCGACTACACCGAGATCTTCTCCCCTACATCCAAAGCCTCGACGCTCCGCATTATCTTTGCTCTTGCTGCTCAGCATGAACTCCGGCTTCGTTCCATTGACTTCTCCTCTGCCTACCTGAACGGAGATCTGGATGAGGATGTCTACATGACTCAGCCTGAAGGATTTCCACAGGGAGAGCGAGGCCAGCTTCTCAAACTGCGCAAGTCTCTTTATGGGCTTAAGCAGGCTGTGTAACGGCTCTCGAGAGAGTATCACAAATATTTATATGAGTGGGATGCACGTCGTACGACCCTGGCGAGTACCGAGAGCTTTACACTGGTGTGTAGGGACTTGGATAGCCTCCAAGTCCCCGAGACAGACAGATTCGATAAAGAGTGTGCCTCTCAGACCAGAAATCTGTGTCTGAGTGTTGATCTGGCAACACTACAAGCCAACTGAGATAATCTTCTGTGGCGTCGATATCCGACTAGCTCAAAGCTATGAGGATGCTAGGATAGAGCCCCGAGGCTCTAGGGGATAGATCAAATGCAGAGGTAAGATGGATGGCAGCAGATAAGGTAGCTACCGTGACTGCTGGCAGACTCTCCGAGATTGAGACGACGATGTACGTTCGAAGAGGATTGGTAACACTGGTACCAATACACTTAAAGAACACCCGCTGGCCTAGTACGTGAGTCTGCTGTTAAGAGAGCAAGACGAACGGACGATAGGTCGTTGGATGGTTAAGGTAAGAAAGGTGATGATATTGATGGCAGTATGGCCGTAATAAGTACAAGAACATGTGACTACCGCGTGACTAGACACGTCCTGTGAAAAGGAACAACGAACACAAATAGAAGTTAGTTGAAGAGTCTCAGAAAAGGAAATATTGTATATGGCCCTTACAAAGCCCCCCACTCTTCAGCTAAGGGCTATGGATCATGTTGAAGATCTGGCCCAAAGAACAATGAAAAAGAGAAAAAATTCCCTCTCCGAGTCTATCCGCCTTTGTCACCGTTCCGTGTTCCTACGTCGAGCGTGCTTCCAGGATGCCTCTGCAATGCTACACATCTGCTCCCAGCTCCTGCATTCAGCCGTCAGACCAGTACCTGCATCCAATCTTGGTCTGCACTCCGAATCCTCTCCGTGACGCAAGGGTAAGCAGTTCGCTATGCTCCCTATACCCCTATAGCCCCCCACGGAAGTATCCCTTTGATACGACCATGTAAGAAGGGGTACTTTCGGAATAACCCAAAATCTGTCAATCCCCACACTTGTCTCAAGATGCGGGCTTGAAGAGTTCCAAGTCAATGCCCAAAAGTTGCAGAGTCGGGCAGAGATTCCCAGCATTGGGCGAAGGAAGAGACTCGAAGTGTTGTGGGACTCGAGAGCAAAAGGAAGGAAAAGGTGCCACAATCAACGCGTTGGGTTGAAGCGGAGCAACGGCGCACACTGAAACACGAGTCCAGTGCGTCGGAATGAAACACGGCTGGTATTCGCGCTGAGTTTCGGGTTTGCGATTTGACCAGAACGTTGATTTGAAGTAGGAAATGTTGATCGTTTAAAAAAAAAAAAAAAAAAAAATCCGAAAGCCGGGAGGAGCCTCCGTTCAGACGGGTCCATGACGCAAATGGAGGATGAGTGAAAATCAGAGAAAAACGAGACGTGAAAAGTCAAAGGCCGTCGTTTGTTTTCGAGGTTGACCACCTTCGAATGTAGTAGTTACGCGCGACCCGTCGGTGCATAATATTACGCAGGGAGAACCGCGCGCAAGGTCACGGCTGCAGCGCGGGCCATAGCGTAAAGCACAATGATACGTCCTTAGCGTTGTCGGCGAGGTGTGCTCGCACAACGCCGCAAGACGCTCCAACTGAATTTCAGGAGCGGTGCTGTGATTGATGCATGCCCAACCAACGATGTTCTGGTGGGGAACTTGATTTATTAACTGCGCCGGAGGTAGCAGTTCGAGCGCGGTGACTCGGACGTTGGCTGTGTACAGCGAAATTGAAGGGAGAGGGCAACTGATCGTGAACTCTCGAGGTTTGAGGACCCAGAGGCTTAAAAGAGACAGGAGAGAGCGGTGAATCGGATGTCGAGACGCCTGGAGGTACCTTGATGACTTGTAATTGAAAGGATTGTAACTTGAAAGCAAAGAAGCCACATGTTTGGTTTCGGAGTCGACAGCCTCTGGGGCCAAACAATCAACTTCCTTCCCACTCACGCGTATGCCATGTCCGACCTCGCGTTGATACAACCCTGACCACGAAGGGTCTACGAGCCGACCGAGCGAGCGCTCACGCTCTTGCAACAATGAAGCTACTTCGACTTTTGCAAAAGCATCTCTTTCCGCACACGGCGACCAAGTGGGGTTGACGAATCGCGAACAAGAACCGCGCAGTGACTCCATCGTGTCGTGTACACCTCCTGGTAAGCTCTGGAAGTCTTGAATTCTGAAGCCGAAACTAAAAGGACCAAAAAAATGTAGAAACTTGATTCGTGGATTTTGTCGGATAAGGGAAATCCCTCGACGGGTATGTGAGTGTCCCGCGACGCTCCATTCGAGCCATCGTCAGGGTCGAGTAGCCGTGTGCCGTTTGGACCGGGTGAATATCCGAGGTATGTTTCAAAATTATCACAGGATGATTTGAGGCTGAATTTTTACTTCAGTCGCGTGTTTCGCGCGCCCGCGCCTTTGCTCAAATTGTCGAGCACGATGTTCCAATCCCCTCCCGCGCCCATCCCCTGTCCGGCGTTCTCTCACCGACCAGGGAATGTCCGAAGTACGGAAATGTGCAAGTCCTTATGGTCGCGCTCACGAGCACGAAAATCCCGGAGGAAAATGTCGAGTGGGTACGGAGCAGAGCAGAAGATGCGCAACGGTGCGGGTGAGCCTCGCTCATGGGGAAGAAAACCTTGCTCGAGATTTTGGGCATTTTGACGGTAGGAGCCGCGTCGTCTGCGCTTAAAGCCTCCATTGACGAAGTCTCTTCCAGCCTCTCGGCCTTGCGCGAAGAGGTCGAGCGCGTAACCTGCGGCGCCGCGAAGGGAGGAACGTTGTGGACCTTGAAGAAGGTGAACTTGATTTCTCCGCCCAAAGATATCACTGATCTACCTTCTTGCCTTTGCATAGAGCGAGCAGGACCTGAGCCTGAGACCACGGTGCCGTCGGCGAGAGATTTGGAGGTGAGCGTGCCGGTGTCGTGCGACGGTTTGGCTGAAAGGTTTTCTTGCAGCCCCCCAGCGTCGAGGGTTGAGCGCGCGCGCGCGATTCGCTCAGAGACGACCCAGCCGCCGTATTGCGCCGGGATAATAACCGGAGGATATGGAGTTGGAGGTAGAGGGAGTTCGTGCCTCTGAATCGCATCATGATCCTGTTCATCCAAGGTGAGCATGCTTCTTCCGCGCAAGGCTTTGGCTGATGGGTATTCATCCGGATCCAGCCCCCCGGGCATGAGCGACGACCACCCGCGCGCGGATTGCTTATCGCCACATGATAGCCCCCCAGTGTCGATCGCTTCTGAGCGCGCCATTCCGGTATCACAGATTCCTGGCGTGAGACCGTTATCACAGCGGGACGGCGGCCACCCTCGCGGAATGCCTGCGCAGGCAGCGAGGGTTACGCGGGCGATTTCGTCGCGCATCTCGTCGTTCGCTTGGGCTGCGCTGCTTGCTGGCAATCGTACACGTGGCCGGCGAGGCGGGATCACAGAGGAAGGACATTTTGAAGGGCAAGGTGGTTCTCTTGCTGCCTCGTTCTCCTTCCTCATGCTCACGGCTTCCACACAGTGCTGAGACTTCGATGTGGGCGTATCGTGCGTGCGAGGCTCGTCAGACCTCTTGGATTCGAGCTGTAGCTCACCGCTCTTATGCGGTCTCGCAATCCGTAACCTCACGCGAGGTCCGACTGGTTTTTTCGCCTGCGTATCCGTGGAAGACGTTGGAAGTAAAGGAGAGACTCGGTGCTTGGTAAGTATATCCGCACATGAAGCGCTCGATGCTGATGTGAGGGTTTCTTTCAGCCCCTCATCCTCTGATAGTCGAGATTCTATCGCCCGAAGCTCACTGTTAGCGTCCTCTCCCAGGTTGACTCTCTGTTGCGTCTCCGCATCCAGACCTGCGCAAGTGAGGACTTGCGACTGGTCGAAGTCGCCGTGGGTTACATCGCAAACAGAGGTGCTTTGTCTCGGCTCTTTGTTTGTCAGCCCCGCGGCCTCGATTGTCTGGCACTCGGTGCTCGCTCGAGCATGCACTTCGTCCGCCGGCGCGGGGACCTCACCGCCATCAAGCGAGATGCATGCGTTGGTGCGAGAACGTGAGGCATGCATATCCAGTTGCGGCAGTAGATGAGCTGTGAGTACGCGCGAATCCTTTCTCTTGTCTCTTACGACGCTAAATTGGCTATTCGTTGCCAGACGATGCTCTCTGCTGCCGTTCGCGGCGCCTAGCAAGTGTGCCGACCCCCGCTCTGTGAGCGCCGCAGTCTTGCCCGCTTTTGGTGGTTCTTCCGATGCAGCCAATCGCGTGCTAGCGGGTGCGGCGAACACGCCCTCCGAAGAAGCTTGTAGCCTGAAGCAGTGGGATAAAGAGCTGTCAGCGTCCGTCTGCGTTGTGCCTGCTATGACGGGATTGAGTCGCGGCTTCACAGCCGCAGATGAGGCTTCGTGCGGGAAAAAGGCTGAACGGCGGGCGCGTCGAGCCTGCGGCTCGTTGGTACGTGACTCCGTGCTTGGCGTTAGCGTACACAATGCTGATGGAGGGTTCTTTGGTATTTCCTCTAGCCCCCCACGCTCCGTGATCGAGTCTGCGTCTGCGTGGCGCAGAGGCACGTCGTGCGCGCTTTCATCCGCGGCTGTGTGCAGCCTCTCAGAGGAGCGCGGGCGGGGGCGGTACCGCAGTTGCTGCGCGAGGGTACCAGCGGTGACTGAAGTGGATGGCTCCGAGCGCGCGATGGCGGGCTTCGCGAGCCCCAACAGGTTCTTGTGGGGCTCTGTCGCCTGAACAGCATCACCGTGGATGACGGCTGAGACGGTCAGAGTAGGATGTAGAGTTGGTACTGTATATCGCGAGTACTGAATGTTTCGCGCCGCAATACATGGATGGGCAGAAGAGGTGGTTAACCTCTCGTGATTGTTGGGGAAGATCGCGGAATCGATCCGCTCGTGCGGAGCAGGTCTATTTAGGCAGGATGCTGATTCCGCCAGAGGTGCGTGCACTAAGCTCCCTTTCCTGATCGCTGCCCTGACAGATAATTGTCCTCTCTCAGCTGGACTCTGGCGCTCGTTCGAGCTAACCTCAGCTGCCATGCTGAGGCGGCGAGCAGCCGTGGTGGCCTGTATCCGAGCTTGCAACCGTTCCTCCTCAGCGATGATGGCTCGTTGCGCAATGGTTGCCAGACCCAGCTCCAGCGCGCTATCTACGCAAACGTCGACCTGCGGATGTGCACACAGAAACTTACAAGCTTTCGGGGGTGGAGGCATCTTAGCATGCACAGAAAAGGTATGCCTCTCCGTCTTCGGCGTGCCAATCTCACTGATTCTACCGTTCATGTGCCCGATATCTACAACATGCCCGACTGGTTCACGCGCTACGGGGGCAGGTACTGCCAGACGGGCTGGAGATGGAGGAGGTCGATGCAGCAGAGACCTGCGCGTGTTCCCGTTAACACCAGCGCGGACAACGGGCTCTGCGCGACAAGCCACTCCATTGTCGAGGACTTCCTCGACGGAGCGGCTTGCCTGCCTCAGATGGAATTCCTTCTGAGGTGCATCTTCCGGTGCAAGCGCAGTTCTATCGAACAGGGAGGGATTCTGTGCTTCGGATGACCTTGCCGTTTGGTGCGTGACTGCCAACTCTGACTGCTCGCTAGCTGACTCTTCCACAGGAGTTGGTATCGGCACGCGGGCGGTAGCGCGACGAGTCACATCATTGTCGAGGACTTCCTCGACAATGCGACTCGTCTGTCTCGAATGGACTTCCTTTCGAGGCGCCGAACCACCACAAGGCACCGGGGGGATGTGGAAGAGCTCAAAGATGCTGCGCGGCAGAGCAGCGCGCAGCTCGGGGCAGAGCGACTCGACGAAGTGTAGGATTCTTGACGGAGGTCGTGACCCAGAGATTCTCCTTGGGGTGCAGAGGCGCTCCAATTCCTCGACGTGGTTTGCCAACTGCTGGAGAAGAAGTATCCAGGACAGCGCGATCCGACCAAGGGTACGACTGCACCGGATGACACGCAAGTCAGTCTGGCAGCTCAGATCCCCCATCGGAATGCATCGACGCCCTGCAGCTGCCCTTGTCAGTGCTTCCATCGCCGCAAGTGTGGTGCTCAGTGTGTTGAAGAGTTGCGGTGGAAAAGACGGGCCTCCGGAACTCGGGATAAGCTGAGAGGAGGAGAGGGAGTAGGATAGTAGCGCTGCACAATTGTTGCGCAGCGTAGATACGCCGTGAGGCGAATGTATGTAGCTAGACCAAATTGAAGCTAGTTCTGAATTCAACATGGTTAAGATGAATATGGGAGTGACCGGCCAGGAGGGAACAACGTTTCCCAATGTGTCCACCTTTGTAACGGCTCTCGAGAGAGTATCACAAATATTTATATGAGTGGGATGCACGTCGTACGACCCTGGCGAGTACCGAGAGCTTTACACTGGTGTGTAGGGACTTGGATAGCCTCCAAGTCCCCGAGACAGACAGATTCGATAAAGAGTGTGCCTCTCAGACCAGAAATCTGTGTCTGAGTGTTGATCTGGCAACACTACAAGCCAACTGAGATAATCTTCTGTGGCGTCGATATCCGACTAGCTCAAAGCTATGAGGATGCTAGGATAGAGCCCCGAGGCTCTAGGGGATAGATCAAATGCAGAGGTAAGATGGATGGCAGCAGATAAGGTAGCTACCGTGACTGCTGGCAGACTCTCCGAGATTGAGACGACGATGTACGTTCGAAGAGGATTGGTAACACTGGTACCAATACACTTAAAGAACACCCGCTGGCCTAGTACGTGAGTCTGCTGTTAAGAGAGCAAGACGAACGGACGATAGGTCGTTGGATGGTTAAGGTAAGAAAGGTGATGATATTGATGGCAGTATGGCCGTAATAAGTACAAGAACATGTGACTACCGCGTGACTAGACACGTCCTGTGAAAAGGAACAACGAACACAAATAGAAGTTAGTTGAAGAGTCTCAGAAAAGGAAATATTGTATATGGCCCTTACAGGCTGGTCGTCAATGGCACAAGAAGTTGTGTGCAAAGCTGGAGGCTATTGGCTTCAGCTGTCTCCAGTCTGATCGCTCGTGCTACGTCTTCTTCGATGGCACGGTGCGCATCATCCTCCCCATCTACGTCGATGATGGCATGATTGCTGCAAAGCATGATGCTGACATTGACCGAGTTATTGCTCAGCTTGGCTTCTCATTCAAGGTTGAGCGTGACTCGCCTACTGGAGCGGTGCACCTTTCGCAGCGCCAATACGCTGTGAACATGCTTGAGCAGTTTGGCATGGCTGATTGCAAGCCTGTTCACACTCCCATGACTCCTGGTCTTGTTTTGACCAAAGATACCACTCCGGAGGAGGCCAAGGAGTATGGACCGAAATATCTGTCCTCTGTTGGCTCTCTGATGTACCTCTCCACGCAAACGCGTTCAGACATCTCCTTTGCTGTTGGCTACCTCGCCCGGTTCAATAGCAACCCAGGCAAAGCGCACTGGGACGCTGTGAAGCACCTGATGCGCTATGTGAAAGGCACGCTTGATTACCGCCTTTCTTATCGCAAAGCATCATCACCCTCATCCCATCCCTTCACCACCCACTTCGCTGCAGCAAAGCCCGAACCTGATTCCCAGCTTACTGCTTACTCTGACGCATCTCATGGGGATTGCAAAGAGACTGGGAAAAGCACTGGTGGTTATGTGCTTCTGATGAACGGTGCTCCTATAAGCTGGCGAAGCAAGCTCCAGACTACAGTCGCTCTATCCACTACAGAGGCTGAATATGTCGCAGCTGTGGAGGCTGGCAGGTGTGTCAGTAGTAATATTGTGATGTGGCCAGCCGCCATTGCAATGGCCACTGCAATGTGGCCAGTTGCGTGCTGACCCAGCCGAATCACGGTAAATCATGATGTGGGCCACAACACAACGCCCCCCGCTGCGCGGGCTGGGAAAAAATACCGTATTTGGGCTCGGAAAAACCCGCTATTTGCGCCTGTTACACAGCACCTACCATAAGCAGTAATTTTCCTTCCCTCCTGTTCTCATCATGACTTGATGGGCTATTTGGGCTTGATAGCATCACTTTTAGATCGGGCCCCCGCTGCCATACGTCGCCGTTTTAGCGGCAACTCGGCCGATTTTCTTGAAGATTTCACAAGTCCGTTTTGGTTACGTCTTCATCCCCACATCAAAACAAACAACTAGACGCAACGCTCGTTCCGATACGGGACAGGACAACAAACTCGATTAAGGAGGTACAACTACATCATACAGTGTACGTGTAGTAGAGAGATCAACGTGTATTTATTGAGTAGCAATTTTTTTTTGAGACGGCGGCGACGCGGGCGGGAAGCGTCGAGCGGTTTGATGCGTTTGGCGGGGGAGGGCGGAGGGGGGGAGGTAGGAGCAGGAGGCATTAACGCCTCTTCTTCACGGCGGGCCCGTTTTTTTTATCGAGCAGGCCTCGCTCAGCTGCGCGCTTTCTGTGAGTTTTTGTCAGCAGAACTCAAGTCGCTTGAATTAAAGGACACTTACTTCGACAGCTTCCCCTCTTTCACCATCTCATCCAACACCCAGCGGACGTCCTCCATTGCCAGCTGCCAGTCCATCGCATCTGCGGCAGACGCGACGTCGGAGTGGGCTTTGATTCCCCACCACATCAAAACCATGACGACTTGGAGCAGCCCGTTCTTCCCCGACAAGTCCCGAATCCCGTCCCACACGATGTCGCTGGCCCGCGACATCACCCCGTCCTCGATGAGACGCGCCTTGGGCTGCATGCCCCGCCACCAGTTCCAGAACCACTTGCCGTATTGCTCCGGCGTCGCGGTTATGGTCGGCGGCCACGACTTCCGCCCCAAGCTGATCCAAGAGTCTATCCCAACCTTGTTTCGAGCAGGACTCACGGGCATGCGTACGCGCTCTGCCGGAAACCCCGAGGCCTCCTCAAAACAAACGAACGCCCAGACACACTCCTCCCACCCATCACCAAAGCGAGCGGCCTCCGCCTCCCACCAAGGGTACACGCGTCTCAGTTCTGGTGACCAGCGAGCCCCGATGAGCGGCCAGGGCGGGGGCGGAGTATCCTCTCTCCCCTTCTCCCCATCCCCTTCATTTTCGTTGCTGTCGTCGCTCGGAGGAGGAGGGGGAGGAGGGGGCGGCATCATCGCGCCATCGTCGTTGTTCCCAGGAGCGACGGTGTCTCCCTCGTTGCAAGGGGCAGTGCCACCGTCTTCACCGCTCGGGGGAGTGCTGCCCAGAAGGACGACCGCGCCGCCCTCGTTTGCAGGAGGGGGCGGGACCGCGCCACCATCATTGGTGTTTGCAGGAGAGGCCGGGGGAGGCGGGACAGAGCCGGCGCCATCGTTGATCGGCGGGGGAGGCGGGACCGAGCCGGCGCCATCGTTGATCGGGGGGGGAGGCGGGGCGGCGCCGGCCCCCTCGTCGGTCGCAGGAGGGGGCGGGGGAGGCGGGGCGGTGCCGGCCCCATCGTCAGTCGCAGGAGGGGGCGGGGGAGGCGGGACGATACCACCCTCGTTGTTGATGATGGACGTGTCGCCCCCGTTGGTAGGAGGAGGAGGCAGCATTGCCCCGCCGTCGTCGTTGGCCGGCGCCGTGTTCGCGCCGGCGCCCTTGTATGCGGCTTTTGGCTTGGGGCGCGGCGGAGTTGTCTTGGCGGATGTCTTCCCCGCGCTGGCCACCTTCTTGCCTTTGCCTCCAGGATTCTCCTTTCCCTTAGCCCTAGGCGCCGACTTCGCCTTATCCTTCGCCTTTTCCCCCGTTTTCCTCGCCACCTTCTCTGTCCTCTTCCCCTTCCCCCTTTTCCCCTTCTCGACCAGCACCGCCAGCGGTTCCTCCTCCTCCTCGTCGTCGTCCTCATCTTCCTCGTCGCTGCCACTGCTGCCCAGATCGTCGTTGTTCATGTCGTCCATTTGGATCAAGCCATTGAAGATCCCCCCGCTGCCGGAAGCCAGTCGCGCAGGCGGAGGACGGCGCGGTGCCCCGTCTAACGCACGCGCATCGCATTGCTCTTGCGCTAATGACCGTTAGCCCCTGCCCGCGCCCTAGATTTGACATCAACTTACAAAACATCAGCGTCGCGAATCGCGACATACTCATCACCACTCCATTGAACCCCGCTGGGTCCATCTGCGGCCACGACCTTGGCATGCGACCTCTCGTCCTTCCAGCGTTTGAGCTGGATGCGCCCTTGTAAGTAGTCTTTTATCGATACCTCGCAATTCACATACCTCAGAACTTCAATTGAGCCCCCCTTTTCCGGGATGGGGCCTGCGAGCAGTATTGTCACCGCCATACCATAGCGCTTCGACAACGACTCCGCAAGAGGATCCAATGTTGCCGCAGCATTCGTGAGCAGCCTGTACGCCCTTGTTAGCCCTGATTTTCTATCGTGTCTGCACATTCACTTACTTCTGAAACTCTTTCGGTGTGCGCGAGTCGGCAATGTCGTTCGCAGCCTCCACAGCCGCCTCGTACTCAGCCATATCCCTGCTGTGTTCCTCTTCGATCTCCAGCTGGATCCGCTCCCGAAACGCCTCGCTTTCAAGCGCCCACTGCTCCCTCGTTACACGATTCCGGACGGAGACATCGCTGGGCTTCTGTGGCGAAAGGCCGTCTTCAAACTGTTGTAATAACCTCGCCATCTCCGCCTCGAAGGCTGGCAGAATGCGCGACTCGTAGTGCTCATTCGAATAGCGGTGCATAAGTCGCTTTTTGATGGGCTTCGCAGTCCCCAAGCCGGCGAGCAGCGCGTCAACACTCGCCTCCAGCCCATCGCCCGCCATGATTTTTCTGTAGTGGTATCGGTACCACTGACCGATTTTCTGTACATATATATGCATTAGTACAGCTTAAGGTACAGGAAAAACAGAAAGCCCACTGTGCGCAGCTCCCGAAAGTAGATACTCTTCTCCTCGGCGTCGTCCTTTGGTGAGACGAACGCTTTTAATTCTTCCTCTGTAGGATCGGGGGTGTCGCTCTCGAAGTCCAAGCCGTCCTCCCCACGTTTTGAGAAACGAGGATCCCACCCGGCCTTGAGGATGAAACGCTTGGTTTGCGCGGTGTAGAATTCGCCAGCGTTGTCCGCCGCATCGAGCCATTCTTGTTTGTAGCGCTCCATGAACGCGAGCTTCCGGCCAACGACCCAGCCATCTCGGCCCTGCCTCTGTCCCCGCCCGGCCTTCCTGTCGCGCTTGCGCTTGGCGGCGACACGCTCAACCGCTTTCTTTGTCATTGCAGGGTGCCGCGGTGGAATTGCAAAGTTGAAGAAGCAAAGTTGAAGAAGCAAAAGATTTGGCGTAAAGCGTCGAAGTCAAAAAGATGCTGCCTAATGCGGACTTTGTTGTTTTTTCCCACCCTCAGTCCTCCAACCGACAAAGACAAAACAATCGCATTCCCAGCACAATGAAAAGGAAAAAGCAGTAAACGAGCAGCAGCGAGTACATAAGACGTCCGTGGTGTATGAATTATTTTATTTTGAAGAAAAAGGAGGCGGCACCGATGATGAGCACGCTTACTGCACAACTCGGTGCAAGTGAGCGTACTCGTCATCGGTGCGGTATAGTAGCCCGCCCCAAGCAGCCCCCATCGTGCGCCAATGTTTGGGGTCCTCCTTCCGCGACTCCACCTCCGACACGACGTCGTCGGTGTCGTACCCCGAGTACGTCGTCCCCTCCGCCTCCAACGCCTCTTCGTCGAGCGATTCGTAAGACGACGAGCCCTCGAACTCGCCTCCCGCCGCCTCCGCCTCCAGCCGCGCGACGCGCTGCCGGAGACGAGCAACCTCCTCCCATTGGCGCAGCTCATAGGCCTCTTTCACGACCCGTCGTCGCCGAGCTCGGTTTTGCTTCCCGGCGGCACGGACCCGTGCCTCCTTCTCGTACTCCTCGCGTCGACGGCGCTCTGCCTCCAATTGGCCCTGATGCTCGTCCTGCTGTGTTGCAATCCAGCGAGCACGGCGGCCAGCCTCTTCCCCAGTTGCAGTCAAAGAGAAACCCTCTGCAAAGCAGGCTGCGTCGATAAAGGAGCCGGTCGTCAACATCCGCGGCGCCAGCCCTGCGAGGTCCAGGTCCCCGTATAACCGATCCGCTTCTTCGAGCGACCCACAGACGAGGCCGGAGTTCTCCCCCCACCTCAGACCGTAGCTGCGGAGACTAGGCGGCACTGGGTGCTGCCGAGCACGGGAGCCTCTTGTGGGGGTTTCTGAGAGCGTGAGGGTCGACAGGGAGGCGGACAGTGAGGGGGACAGTGGTGCAGCTGCCGAGCTCGACGCCGATGTTGACACCGAGGTAAGCCGGCTGCGCGAGACCGCGGGCAAACGGGCGGTCGGTGTGTTGGAGGCGCTGCGATCCGCCTTGGATTTGGGAGAGGGAGACGACGGTGTAGAATTCTTGACTACCCCGCTGATCGCAGCAACGACGCGACGCTTCGACCTTGCAGCCTCCAGGATGAGTACTTTCGGATCCACATCGTGGTCGTGCTCGCCGCGATCGCAACCCGCCTGCCAGGCATCGACCAGCTCACGCCAGTTGTCGTAGCGAGGCGCCGTGGCCCCTGGAGATTTTGATACTACCGCATTTGCACTATTCCTGCAGGCATCGTCAGCTTCGAAAGAAGCGCGACACCATCTGCGCACCCACCACGAATTGTATCCACCGCTCTTCTCCCCCAGCTTCGGACCCGTCGCCAAGTAAAGCTTTTTCGCGGAGGCACGAGTATCAGCCGGGTCGTCGGGGTGCCAGGGAGGGAGACATCGGTATACGCCGTCGGAAATCCCGCGCGGGGGAGTGGATTCCATGTGAGGATGACGAAGAGATAACCACAGGCGATGATTCAAGATGGGGAGGATCGGGAATTGTTTGGCACCATTTGGCAACAGCCTCACTTCGCGCATGCCCATGTCTGCCCCGACCTCCGTTCCTCCTGCCCTCGACGCCGGCGCTCAGCCTCATCACGTTGATGCTGCCACCCACCCCCAAGAGCAAGCCCTCGTTCTATATGTCGCGCCCTGGGCCCATCTACCACACTCGCTTCCCCAGCACGAACGCACCCGCTGGAGTTTTGGAGGGGACGTCTTCGTTCCCCCCCGTCCATTGCATTTCCGCGGAGGACGCTCTCTGCGGCCCATTCCGCCGGCTGCCTTGCCGTATGTGAATTATATTCAGGACTTGCTGGCGTAAGTCACCCTCATTTTCTCAATTTTCCTCCCCCTCACCCAAATCTAGCCACCCTGCTTTCCGGCGTATAAATCATAACGCCCTGGCTCACCAACAGCAATGCCTCGATCTCATTCGGTCCAACGCCTCGCTTTGGAGGGATGGGGAGGGAGTAGAGTCGCCGTGGCTGTTCCTGCTGCCCGCCGAAACAGAGCACCAAACTGAGCAGGAGCCATCTGAGCAGGAGCGCAACATTACTCAATCTCCCCGTGTTTTGTAACCACCGCGATTTGTAGCCGATTTTTTCATAACGAAATTTACATTTTGACACTACATGTTTTGGGAGTCAGATGATAGCCAGGAAAATGGTAGCGTTTGAGAGGGTAGCAAAATGATACATCAGAGCAAGTAGCACAACAAAGAGAGGGAGACGTAGACAAAAAGAAAGCATCGGCGACCCACGCCGCCCTAATCATCCAAGAGCGAGCCCATCTCTTTAGCGTACCGGCGTGCGACGCCGAACAGCGGACTGGTGAAGATTGACGCTTGCTCCACCTCTATCTTGAGATAAGATTCCAGGGCGTCCCCACTGTACAAAAAGCCTCTTCAGCATTGGGACGGGCGAGGAGTGAAGATTGATGAAGGCCTACCTCACGCTCGTCACCATGCCATTGTCCAGCACAAAATACATCAGCTCCCCCGGGCTTAAGCCGTGCATCTGGCGGCACGCTGTCACGATCGCCTTGAAGGTCTCCCGGACAAACAGGCGTGCCCCGGTCGCAGCTCTTGCGCTGACAATTCCCCTGACCACCGTGAGTCGGCGTTAAAGGCGGCGCGCCGTACTCACTCGTCGCGTGTGATGAATCCTGCTCCGTAGCAGTACCAAGTACCATCACACCAAGCCGGAGGCGGCGTCGAGGGGGTGAGCGCGTTCGAAGTGCCGGAGCCCGCGATCACCATCGCGTGGGACGTGCCTTCAAGCCCGTTGTCGACCTTAGGCGCCCCCATGGGACCGCTGACGTGGTTGCGCGTGCGGCATCCCAGATGCCCGCCACGGCACACTTGAAGCAAAATCTCGTCAATCTCCCCTACATTACCCCTCTGGATGGACTTGGGCCTGACACCGCGATCGGTCAAACGCATGGCAGAAGTGTACGCTTCCCTGGGGCAGTACAAGTGTAAGTCAGTACCGTTTTGCAGGCAAATGTAAGCTGCGACCCACCCAGGTGTGTACAGCGCCACTGCGCCATCCGGCCCCCCATAGACCAGATGATAGTGGGAGCGGCCGTCGCATGCCACCCTTTCGTGGTTCTTGAAGCTAGGGCCAGGCAAGAAAGGGATACTGCACGCCTGGTACCCGTCGTCCGACTTGCTCGGGGTGTAGAATTGTTTTCCAGAAAAATCGGGGGTAGACTCAGCCGAGTGCGGGGCCGGCGAGCGGGTTGCATCCATGAGATGGTGTTGGTGGTGGTCGAGTTCGCAATGAGATGGCGTTGGTGGTGGTCGAGTGCGCAGTCTGTTCCTCTGATCGCAGTGCATCCCTTCAAACAAAACACATACAAATAGGGCGAAAAAACCACAAATTTATTGCGAATCCAGAGGCCGGTACATTTTGTGCGTAAAGCGGACTGCCGGTGCCACAGTGAGCATGAGACGCGCTCAGTCCCTGCAAAACAAAAACAAGCCTCAGTCGTTTGCTATAAGGACGCCAAAAGGTAACTTACTCCAAACGAATAGCACGCAAAAAGCGACACTTGGCGGCAGCCGCCTGCGCGCGCCCGTCCAAGCGGTGTAGCTCGTATTCGTGGTGAATGTCCAGGATGGAAGCGTGACAGCCCCAGGCGTGATTCTGATAAGCCCTGTAAAATTTGTCAGAAAACACGGGATTTGCTGTGATACACGCACGCATCGAGTTCGACCCGCTCAACGTCCAAATTGCCATACATCACCGAGCAGCTGAAGCGATTTGAGATGGACCGACAACGGCAATCAACGTAGTACTCACCTCTTGGACCCTTGGGCGAATGCTCGCGAAAAAATTGCGTTGAGGTTCGCATAGGGCTCTCCGAGCTGTAGATCACCGGCGGTGTCGCTTACACTAAGTACCGATCAATACAGTGGTGGCAGACAAGGGGAGGAAAGGGGGACATACCTCTGGACCATCGTAGTCAAGAAGAAACAAGTTTATTGATGAAGCGTAGCGTGACAAAACAAATGATGCAAATACTCAGGGGGCCGAGGGGGAAGGGGCGGAGCCAGCTTGCAGACGAGCCTGTCGAGCTGCCGCGCGCTCTGTCCTGCGAAGGTCCCGCCTGGTGATGTACATTAATCGGTCGGTGTGTGAACAAGCAAAAAAAGGTACAGTACAGTCGCTCCTGGCGCGCTCTTGCGCGGGCGTCGCGCGCTCTCTGTGCCAAAGCCCAGGCATTTCTGGACTGAATAAGACCAATGCGGATGAGGAGGAGGAGAGGGCCCAGCACTCACTTATCGCGGTACTTTTTGGCCGCAGCTCGCCGAGCCTCCGCCCGAGCCTCCTGGATTTCTGGGGGCATAGTGGCCTGCCTCTGGCGAAGGGCAGCCATGCGCACTCTCTTCTTTGCATTGCGCTCTTCTCGGTTTCTTTGACAGTGTCAGCGGTGCGAGATGCGAAAACAAAGAGCGTACTTACCGGTCATTGTAATTGGCGGAATTCCAGGCTTGCACCAGACGAGCCTCCTCGGGGGTATAGGCCATTATTCAATGGATGAGACGAGTAGAGACGAGTAACGGGCGTGGGTGAGAGAAGGTCGGTGTAATGGTGTAACAGGCGGACGTTTGGGCTGTGCTCGGCATCTGCCGCATGTCCAAAATGGCTCAGATTGGGCCACTCTTTTGCCCTTTGGACTCTGTGCCTGCCTCCCAGTGCATCGTAAATTCGGGTGAGCGCACTCCCTGAATTTGCTCGTTTTTTTGGTCCACTCTACTAAGATAAACGTTTTCCCCGAATTTGCAGATTGGAGACACCGAAGCAAGCACCCCGCTCATCAAGCCTCACCTTAGACACGGTGCTCGCATTCCGCTGGTTCTCACTTGAACGCAAAATCTTGGCTATGCCACCGGTCTGGTTCTCCTCAATTTACACTATTTTCTCCTGGCTTGTCCGCCTCAGAGTCATTCTACAAATGCTTGTTTCTTGTGATTTTGGCAATATCGCTTCTTGGGCGTCGTACATGGGATTCTCGGCGTGCCTCAAGAATCTGAGGACACAGCAACGTTATATGGCAATGTAGTTATCTCCTCTATTTTCGTTGAGCTTATTCTGCTGACGATTGGACGTGCAAAGCACATTCCGGGTGTGTTGTGATGGTGCACTCACCACGGCGGTGGTGCACTCACCACGCTCGGATGCTCTGTCAAACCTAACACCCTCTTCAACTCCGGCCAGCCACAATGCCGCCCAAATTCGAGATTTTGCATTCTGCCAGCTACTGGCAGGACCTGCGCCGCCGCCGCGAGATGTGGAAGGCTCGAGGCCGCCGGCAGGAGATACAGCCGCCCGAGGCGGGGAACATCTATGTTCTCTCAGCCCCCAAAAACGCCGGCCATTCCAGCGCCGCGGTCGCATGCCGCCCAGTCATCAAAACGACCAATACCGCTGCAGCCACCCGCGCCGGGGAAGACGAGCGCCTGCTAGCGCGATTCGCAGAGAAGAAGAAAAAGGATGCGGAGGACGAGGAGCGACGACTGGCAAAGAAGAAGCTTGCGACTGCCAGCAGTGGCAAGAAACGGTGGGCTTCTTGTACCCCTTTGAGAAGAGCTGGACATTGACTTGCCTGCAGTATCCAGCGTACCGGCGTTTTTTCTTGATAGATGGATTTTTGGGATCGGTGGGACCCGGGCGATTCCTTTAGCACACTTCCTTTAGCACGTTGGATGTAGGCTCAGGAAAAATCGCCGAATGATTAAAAAAAAATTGATGTACAATTGGCAGCGACCGAGGGACATGCGTAGTAAGGCGTAGTAAGGCGTAGTAAAGTAGTACGAGTATCTAGGATGCAACCGTCTGCTCCTCAAACAGCCCAGTCACAGGATTCCAAACCTGAAACATGCGCAACCCGTCCTCCCATCGCTGAGCTCGGTCCGCTTCACGGGCGCGCAGCTGCTCCGGTGTCGACTTGAGAAAGAATGTTTTATCCGAGCAATGCCCGTTGTAGACCCAGCGAAAAAGCCCGCCGGCCGTGAATTGGGTGAACGAGTAGCGGGTGTCGCCTTGCTGAATCGCAACGTTGGAGTGGCGTAGAAGGGCCGAGGGTATCATAATGGTGGAGCCAGGGGGAAATCGGATAACGAGGCGCAGATCCCACAGGATCAAATGGCCGCCGAGGTCTGGATTGAAATTGCCAAACGCCGTGATGCAGCACCAACCCCAGGCGAGGTTGGCGGCGTCGACATGGGGCAGGGTGACTGTCCCGGGACCAAAATTGAAGGTGCAAGCCGCGAAGACGGAAACGGTCTCCGCAAAGAGGGGGAGGAGGTAGCGGGCGGCGCGGCGGAGCAGGCGCATTTGTTGAGAGTAGAACGCATGGAGGTTGGGGGCATAGGACTGGAACAGGCCTAGATTGCCATGCATAAGTGATGGTTACCGGGAGCTGTGCGCGGGGCTTACCGTTGGAGAACCCGACGATGCGAGTGAGCGCATGGCTGGCGAGCATGGCGGCACAAACTGCGGCATTAGTTTTGGTGTTGAGCAGGTTGCCCGGGCGCTGAGGGGCCTTTAGCAAGGCAGAAACGGGAAGGATAAGGGCGGGCTCACTTGCTGTCCGCCGCCAAAAGATTCGCCCACAGACACGGCTGTAAACGGACCCCGGCGGCCATCCCCCGAAGCGGAGGGGGAATACTTGTCAAAAAGGCGCGTGACATCGTCGACACAGTCTTGGTAGCTGTCCACGCCGTCCGAGCCGGGAGCGGGGCGCCCACCCAGCAGAGCAAATAGTCGGCTCTTACAATCGATGAGGGGGCGGCAGACCCTGAGGGTTACGGTCAGAGGGGCGGACGGAGTGGAATGAGTGCTCACCATCCGTCCCAGTTGAGGAATTTCATGCGAAGAGAGGGCTCGTGGAGCTCGGCAAGCGTGTGGGTGCGTACGTCCGGGTCGAGTACGCGGAGGCCGGTCCAAGCGGTGCGGGCGGTGTCGAGATCGCCAATATCCAAGGACGCCCAGATAGGCTCGCACTGCTGAACGCGCCTGACGACTTTAGCTTTGCGGCGAGGGCCGGGGGTTGCAAGCTGCTGAGTTTCCCGGGCGGCCGCGCGCACGCGCTTGTGATATTTTGCTCGGCGATCTTGGCGGTGGGTGCGGAGGGGCGGCTCCGAGGGCGGGGGACGAGTGACAATGATCTTGGAGTTTGGGGGTGCGGTGGTGGTGGGCGCGAAGGCGAAGGGGGGGGAAACGGCCGGGTAGCGAGGAACAATGATCTTCGAGCTGGATGGTGCGGTGGTGATAACGTCAGAAGAAGGAGAGGCGGGCGGGGCGGCGCGGGGAACAATGATCTTGTCGCCGTGAGCTGCGGGCGTGGATGTGGGCTGGAGAGTGCGAGAGGCAGTGGCGGCGGCTCTCGCAGCTGCGGCCGAGGGCGTGGCGCGGGTTTTCTTGGAGGCAGGGGCGATGCGGACGACGGGCTGGGGAGGTGGAAGGTCGAGGTCGAGGTGGAGGTCGAGGTCGAGGTCGAAGTTTGGCTGCACCTCGTCGAGCTGGACTAGCGCCTCGTCAAAGATGCGGGTTCTCCGGTGCTCGTCCTCGCGCTGGATGAACTGGTAGATGTCGATGTCGTCGAGGGTGTAGGGGTCAACGGAGAAGGGGGAAAAGATAGCCCCGCTGCGCGTCGAGCGCCCTAAAAAAAAAAGGTTAGATCGATGTGGGTGTGACGGATGAGAGAAGAAAAGCACCCAACCGCCCAGGGCAACTCCAAGGTCGGAGTCACCCAGTGAGGCAGGGCGCAAAGAATGGAGGGAGGGCTTACCGAGGATGGTCCCGAGGGAGGGGAGGCGCATTCGGGGAGGAAAGAGCGGTGTGAGGCTGGTGTTGGTGCTACGCCCTGCACACCGCCTCATGGCCCCTCCAAACGAAGCTGAAGAAGACACTTACCGGAACACGCTCGATTAGGAAACGTGGATACCGCATTCAGGACAAATCGTCCAGACACTCAGCAAAGCACTATACACCCCCGGAAACAAGGTGCAGACGTTCGCTACTCGCATAGGACGCCGTTCCCCTCCTTCTCGCTCCTCGAGATCCCGCAGACGGTACTTCCCCCGAAACCTACAAACCGAGCCCCACCAGCCGAATCGCAGCGTACCAAAGCTACCTGGACGAACTTACCACCACCCCTACTGCGCGACGAAACACGTTTTTTCCCATGAATGACGCCTCCACGCGGTCCCGCAGCGCCTCACCCCGCCCTCGCACCTAATTATACCGTAATACTTCCCCGGACAAAATGGACGGAAAGCGCTCCACATGGCGCACTCTCGGCAAACCAAGGAAAATATCAAATACCGTCTTCGGACGAATCCTCCAGCTATCAAATCACCTAATAACCGTCCGGCCAAAACTTCCAGGCAGCTACCTGTTCCCAGAAACCCTCAGCACCGCGTGCTACAAGGCGTTTCCAGGCACGAGAGGCGCCTCGAGGCAAGGATAGAGGGATATAAAAGGAGAAGCGAAAGTAGGAGGTAGTCAGTCAATTACTGGGCTTCGTTCCCTCCCCCACTTGTACCCCCACAAGTAATTCAGTCCTCGTTCACGCATTTGACCACTCTCACTTGTCCCTCACCGGGCCACTTTACTCTCATACCCCCTTTCTGCAAGGTGCCCCCATCACAGGCATCCCAAGTCTAAACGCCAGCAAATCATCATAATCGACACTACCTTCGCAGGCATCACGCCGTGTAGAAGACAAGACGAGGGCGATTTGCACCAGAAATCATCACGGATAAACCGCCGCCCGCACCACCGAATAATCGAGACTCAGGCGTCGTCGTAGACTATCGCGGTACCTCCTACGGGTTTTACCAAGCCATCGAATCAGCGCACGTTCAACAGGGGAGAAGCGCGGAAGAGATAGCGAGCGAGAGCTACGGGATCCAGGAGACTAGGAGACCCTGATAGGAATTCTAGGACGAAGGAAACAAGTATTCTCATTCTAACCATTCAATAGCTAACACAGGCCGATACAAGAAGAACGAAGTCGGTATCACGGATATAATTTCCAGGAACGTTCCGAGTCGCAAGCAACGACCGACCGCCCGGATTTAACGATATAGAGCTACCTGGAAACATCTTCCAAGGAG